>BSBK01008672.1:97500-142500 GCA_027943335.1 Chamaecyparis obtusa | reverse complement strand
CTTTCATTTCGTCCCGCCTATGTTCCAATTGCTCGACCCATAGTTGGTTTTCCCTGCGGCTTGCACATTGCCGTCCCCACTGCTGATGACCCCTGAGTTGTTCCCTGAGTTGTTGATGCCACCATATTGGTTCTCTATGTTCTGCTGCTTGTTCCCATTTCCTGTGTTGTATTGATTGTTCTTGTTGTACGGATTGCTATTGAATGTGTTCCCATTGCCTGAAGTCCCACTGATCGGTTGAAAGCTCCCACCGCGGTTGTCGACTGAGGGCTGATGAGGTCCATAAACACCGTATGGTTGAGGAGCACCATATGGTCCATAAACACCATATGGTTGAGGAGCACCATAAGCACCGTATGGTTGGGGAGCACCATATGGTCCATAAGCACCGTAAGGTAGTTGTTGATTCATATTGAGAGCACTTGCTCAATCACTTGGGAACACAAAACAAAACCTTTCAACAATGGATGCCGAGCACCATAAGTTCTTTCCCTTATATAGGCTTACAGAACCTGTAACATAAATGACCGAAAAGCCCATTCGTCAGCAACAGCGCATCAGAATATAGACTAGACAAATTTGCGAGCACCACAGAATCAGAATATAGACCACTTTTTCACTACGAGAGAATCAGAATATAGACCACCAGAGCATCAGATTACGCAGCCGAAGAAAAGTATGCCATGACGTCAGTGGCTATCTTCAGGGAATCAGGATTATGTCTATAACAATCTGTAAGGATTACGTCAGCTATCAATAACTAGGGTATCAATAAAACAGCTCAAAAGTGAAATGAAATAATTCTCTGAGAAGAGAAAATGACATATATCGGACAGATGAAGTGTTTCCTATATTCTAGATAGAGCTGACATAATCCTTCCGTCGTCATGCCTTACGTCTAAAGAGCTCAATACATGTGTTGTAAGGTAGAGGCTATATAAGGAGGGAAAGCTCCTTGTAATTGGCATCCAAAATTGCTTGGTTGAGGAAAATAGAAAGAGCATCCATGGGAAACGAATCATCTCAACCTTCCGACAACGAAGGGATCATCAACAAGGGGAGCGGCAATGCGCAAGCCTCAGGGGAAACCGATTATGGGGCTAGCAAGTGGAACGTATCGCCTACCGAATTGAAGAACAAACAGTCCGACTTAGGGAAGATCAACGCAGCGCGCAACAAAGGGGTCATCAACAGTGGGGACGGCAATGCGCAAGCCTCAGGGAAAACCAACTATGGGACGAGCGAGTGGACCGTAGGAAAGAAGTGAAAGGCTGGTGTAACGTTAATCATGAAGACTGAGCGGTAAAGTCCGCGTAAACAAAACTCTAAGTATGTGTCGTGTCCATGTTGAGTGTAAGCCTATATAAGGAAGAAAACTCCTTGTATCTGGCATCTGTCCGCGTTTGTAATATCCGTGATGTTTGTAATAATTGTGCTCTTTTGTTTACCTCTGTGTTTCAATCTTCCTACATTCTCTCATCTCTCGGGAGAGGAGGACAAAGAGAGTAGTGCAAGTTTTTTTCTATAAAAACGTATATTCATTTTATAATTAATAAAAACAGGGTATATATTAAATCTGCTCAAGAAAACTTCTCTCCTGATGAAAAATCTAACGACCAAAAACACTCATATAATTTAGATAGCATAATGCCATATCCCAATACAGTGCAGATGAATTACTTATTTGTATACTTCATGAGGTCAGAGAAGGTGCAGATTTCCAGCTCCAGTGTTAACACCATCTTTTATTCTGTTGAGCTTGCTTCTGTTCCAAAAATTTCTCTGTTTCCAAATATCTCTGGTTACTTCTGTGGATTTAGGGCTTTTAGGTACTGTGCCATTGGATTTACAGTCAGCTGTCTTGCATGCAGAGCAGATGTGAATAGGGGATGTGTGGACAGATGTCGGTGAAATGTGAAGCAATCGAGGGTAAGAGTAATGGGCAGTTTAATAAAAAGAGGGCAAAAGAAAATAGAGGTAGAGAAACATTTCAGTTGGTAGCGGCGAAACTGGTTTGGCGCGTATGTTTTCTTCTAGCTTTTCTGTAATGATTTTTGTTGTCAATGGAACTTGTGAACTCTTTGTTCGCTAAATAGACTTTGCTAGGTAGGTCTAATAGGGAACATATAATAAGCTTCTAGCCAGATTTAGTTATCACTAATAAGGGCCTTAATGATATTGCAGAAATCGATATGGTTAAAAGATAGCTATCTACTTCTACAGCTGCATATTATTACTGAGGGCAATGGAGAACACTGAAACATTGGTGATCACTTTCTTACTGACAGCTGGACTGAACAAGGGATGACTCAAAAATTCTACCTTATGGGCTGCTTTCTGTGGAATGGCATTGTTCTCTACGTTTGTTTGTATGTTATACAACTTTAAGCTGCTACGTATTTTCTGTTGTAGATGCTTTATATTTGCTACAGAAGTGTATATCGCAAATAGTGCAAGCCCTCTTTACCTACATATGGTTGAAATATTATTCTCTTATAAAGTAATTTCCTTTATTTTTAGTTATCATTATATTGACACATGATGGTAAACGAAATTAGAAGTTTGCACAATAATATTGTTAAATGGAAAAGTGGCTCATAAAAAATGATATTTAGTGTTTAATCAAACTGTTAAAAATAGCTATTCAGAGTAGGCAGAGAGAAACTACGGCTTTGATACTGTACGTTATGGAAGGCAGAGAGAAACTACGGCTTGACAAAAAATTAGTTCAAACTTCCCGCGCAGGAGCTTAAGCCTTCTTCAAAACAAGAAAATTCTTAAAATGAGAGTTAATAAACTGAGCAGCAATCATCATGTTTACACACCGAAAATTTTCAGTAAAATAAAGGTATAAATACCTATAAAATTAAAATGACACAGATGGCATGCTTCACCCATGACTAAAAGGAGGCGACCTAAACCAGAAAGGACAGAGATTCCTGTAAAAGTAATCCAGAATGCCTAATTACTTCTAGATAGGAAGCGGGGTTCAATAAGGAGATGGATTGCAAAGGAATGTTATAGATTTAGTTCTATAAAGTAATCTAGAATGCCTGATTACTTCTAGATAGGAAGCAGGGTTCAATAAGGAGATGGATTGCAAAGGAATGTTATAGATTTAGTTCTATTTAACAATATATTTTAAAAAAATACATTCTTTTGATTTACGATCTTAAAAAATATTCATTTGATATAGAATCTTAAATTGTTATTAATTATGTAAAATAAAGTTATTTTTGGGTATTTTAGAACTGGTTGTTTTTATGAATAATAAAATAAATAAATAGATGTATTGTGATATTCAAAATATCTTTTTTTATGGATAATAAAATAAATAAATAAATGCATTGGGATATTCAAAATATTTTGTTTACCAAATATTTTTAAAAGATTATTTACATTAACTAATTTAATGATCATTTAGAATCTTGGTAGGCTAGAAAATTATTATTTTCTTGAGTATGTAGGAGTTATATAGCTCTTTTAAGGGGATTATATTTTGATTCTCTATAAGAGTTATATTCTATTAGGATATTTAAAAAAAAATAAAAATAGATGATATTATAGATTGTTTGGAATTCTAACAATTAACATTGAATTAGGAGAATTTAACTTGTGTTTGTTCCTATACGATGTTGGTTGAGTTAATATAAATCATGATATATTGTTAGGATAATGATAAAAATTATAGTACAAACTATTGGTTGCACAAAATATAAGCTCATTATGTTCATTGATTGAATTTTTTGAATCTCATTTTCTAAATTATTGTAGTAATTTTTTAATTCAAGTTATAATTGATTTTAAGAGGAAAATGAGGTGGAATTGTGAAGGTGTTAGTGCACTTAATATCATTTTCTAAATTTTTGTTGTAAATTTTTAATTCAAGTTATAATTGATTTTAAGAGAAAAATGATGTGGAATTGTGAAGGTGTTATTGCACTTAATTTTTTATAGAATTAGTAACAAAGCTTTGTGGAGTTATAGTTATACTCTGCCATTGTCATGTCATTATTAGGTATTTTCATCTAGATTAATGTGGTGTGACTTATAAGCCTCACTTAAAAAGATATAATTCTATTATGTGTTGGATGTTGAATCTTTAGAGTGAGAGAGATGAAGATAGAGATAAGAAATGATATAGAGAGAGAAGTATAAAGGGGAGTTGTATAGCAGGGGGAGAGACAAAGGGACATGTTGAAGAATAAATATGGATAAATAGAGATAGATATGCAAATAGATATAAACATACAAGTATAGGAAGAGATAGAGCTCATGAACCCCACTCCCTATTAGATGTTATTTGGTCTCTAGAATAATAGATAAAGATAGGTAGAGGGATACATAAAGATAGAGAGATATGAAGATCGAAAAGGAGAGATGAAGATAAAGAGATATAGAGATGTAGAGTAAGATTGAGAGGAAGAGATAGAGATGATGAGATAAAACTAATTTTGAAAATTATTGATTTCAAAAATCTAGGTTGTCCATTTCCTATAGGAAACAATAATTGGAGGGATAGGGAGATATAGAGAGAAATAAGGGGAGATGGGGCAGAGAGAGAGAGAGAGAGAGAGAGAGAGAGAGAGAGTTATTGTCTATAAATAGTAGACATCTTATTTCATGTTTCTCATAACTTACCAAAGACTTATTAGCCTTAGCTCCAATTCTCCCATCACTTTTGGGTGCAACTATTTGTCGCCTACACCTCAAGCAATAATTTTATTGTCTACATGTTCAATAACTTCAATGTGTCTTATTCATATTATGCAAGCTTACATTTGAATAAATTCTATAGTTGATCTTCATATTTTCTAAGATTATATTTAAATGAATTATAATTGCAATGGTAAGATGTCTATTTTAAGCTCAAAGAAATAAATATTAAAATTCTATGTACAAATCTTAATCAAACATACTGTAGATCTAACAAATTTTAAATATAAACCAATCAACCATTAATCAAACACATTGTGAATGATAGCATGTTCGAGGATGTCCATTTCTATTTTATTAAGTATGCTTAAAATCAACTTTTGATTTTAAATCACTTTCGAATAATTTTGTCTAAATAGAAGAATTTGCATAATTAAATGTGTAAGTTAAAAGAAAAACACTATCAACATATTTATGTTTGTGGTAATACTTTTACAGATAATTATCAACATATGTATATTTATCTAATTAAAAAAAGTGGTGAGTGAGGATTGAATGTGTTTGTCAACCAGTCTTGGCTCATATTAATCAATAGATTTGATTGAGTTTTTTTTTTTAAATTATAGTAAGATGATGCGTGTGTTATAGAGAGAGATATGTTATGATACAATATCTAATAAAAACAAGTGGTCAGTGATGTAAGCATGGTCAGAGAATAATATGAAACATTGTTCCTAAGAGAGTATTAAATGTTGTTTTCAACTAGCCTTAGCTCATATTCATCGTGTTTGTTTCTCAATTTTATAGTAAAATGATGTTGTGTGTGTGTGTGTGTGTGTGTGTGTGTGTGTGTGTGTGTGTGTGTGTGTGTGTGAGAGAGAGAGAGAGAGAGAGAGAGAGAGAGAGAGAGAGAGAGAGAGAGAGAGAGAGAGAGAGAGAGAGAGAGAGAGAGAGTCCCTCATTGTTGAAACTATCTTGGAGGGTGTTTCTGGATAAATTAGTTTTTTTTAGTGAATCAATATTTCAAGTTGATGGTTGAGTACCAGTAAAAATTTTTATTCACAAAAATTTACACAATTTATCTATAAAAAGTACTTTATGTTCAATTTATCAAACAAAATTAAATTAGCCCCCTCATGTTATTTTTTTTGTGAAACTTTACAAATTAATAAGCAATGATTTCTATCATGAAACTTTTCATATCCATATCAAAAGTATTTTACTCTTTTTTTTTCAAAAGTAACAATGTAATTACCTAACCATGACAAATGCAGTTGCATCCTCAAACTCAATTATTAAATTTTTTTTAAGAATCAACACTATTTTCAATAAATACTTCTTTACGTCTATATAAAGATTTGATATTTTGGGTTTTGCATAAATGACACAGGATAATGGAAAACTTGCAAAGAAGACAATTTTATGAAAAAAATGGTATAGTCTAATAGCGTGTATTTCATGGGTGTCAAGGAAGAAAAAATGTGCAAGAAGAAACAATAGTGATTCCAATGAATCACCATGTTCAATCATGGGGATAATCAAATTATGTTATTGGATTTTTAAAATAATGTCATCTAAGTGAAATATTGGTCTTCATATTCAACTTGCTTTTACCTTCAATATGTACTCCAAAATGTGAAATAATTTGTATACAATTATATAGGAAATAGAGGAATCTTGTCTAAATCGAATGACACTCGAAACAAAATGTAATGATTTTGCATGTACACTGTATAACAACTTTCTACATCAGCAATACAGAGACATCACTTAATACATATAATACTATCGGCATAACCCTTGCACCCTGAAAAGGTGCAAGTGCTAGTTATAGGCATTATAGATTCAATGCTCAAGAGAATGTATTAATTTATAGAACTAAAAAACTCCCATAGCATATGGATGGAACCTAGTACTTTGTCTATTTATCATCTTATAGAGGTCATGAATTTTGTCAAGAATGTTGAACAAGTTGTTTGAATTTAAAAGAAATAATCTCTCAAACTTAATATTATTTTGTGACTATTAGAAAAATTAATAACTTATTTTTTTTATGATATTTTTTCTACTAAAACTTATTCGTAAAATATTATCTATTCAAAGTAGGAGACTGGAGTGTGCTTTACAAGATGATTTTTTGTATTAGTGATAATTTTTTATATTTTAATTCATAAACAGTATGAATTTACAAAATGAGCCACTGCTCAAGCAGATAGATTCTCAGCCCACCCAGACTAAATCCTCCAAAATACATACATGTATCTAAACTGCTATGCTAAACTCCTAGAACCTCCACAGACATTATGGTTATCTTGCCCATTACATTGTGATTACCATTTAACATAGAGCCCTCTCTGCTCCCGAACAGTTTGATTTTGCACAGAATCTCATTACTTTTAAACCCTCCTCTCTGCTCACTGCCAACTACAATGACCATGCAAGAAATATGGATTATATGTCCAAATTTGTTCTCATCCTTAACTCTGATTTTAAAAACTATGAGTCCAAAATCTGCTCCACACACCTCCAAAATTTCTTCTCATTCTACTTTAAAAAAATCCTCATCCTTCAAATAGTGATCTCACCTCGAAACCCAGGCAATTGGTTCTGCAAATTCAGGGAAAAATACACCTCCATAGCTACTTTTTTATCTTTCCTCTCATGGAAACTATCACTTTCTATAGGCATACCCCACAATCAGCTCCTTATAACAGAATTCATTCCAGAAGTTTCTGGATGTTTCCCATGAAAATCGCTTTTCCAAACTTTACTTCTAATGATCTGAATGTGATGTAATCATCACTAGATATGTCACCCGATTCTCTCCAAAATAGTTGTCACATGCATGAAAGATACATGTAAGAAAAATGGACTCAAAATCCTTAAACAATACCTTCTCAAGAAAACTTTTTCCCTTCTTCCACATCCTTTCATTTCTTCCCTAGATACATTAAAGTTTAATTAAACTCCTCTATTGATTCCAAATGCAATCCCCTAAAGTCTTCAATGAATTCATTCTCCGTCTATTCTGATAATGAGACACCGAAGTTAGATAGCTTATCTATAGTTTCATTTCATTCTCTCAATACATGAGATACCTTGAACTCCTTAAAAAGTCTCTAACATCTTAATTTGTTTACTTAAATACCATGTTCTCGAATCTCCTCTAATAATTTCATTAACAATGATCTATGAATCACCTTCTAAATATAGCTTTGTAACCCTCAATATTAATGCCATTTTGATAGCTAATAAAGTAGCCATGACCTCGGCTTCATTATTTGCTCCAACTGAAAGCCTTTTTACTCCAATCATTAATATATTCCCTACTTCATCCATTGCCACATAACCAGCCTCAGATGAACCTAGATTCCCCTTAGAAGCATCATCAAACTTGACCTTGGTCCATCCAATTTTTGGAGGTCTTCACAGCTCAAGTGTCATTCTATCAGATTGGGATCGAATGCTCAAAGTCCTATTGATAGTCCTTACAAGATGAGTTTCTTATTGCAGAGATAAATCTTAAAAAATATAGGGGCAATAAGGAGTATATGGAACATCTTGGAGGCATTAAACATAAGCTTTGATGTCTCAAAATTTATAAACCTCAAGGTATATAAGAGTGGGAGCCAAACTAAATCAAATCAAGGAGGGAGACGTAGGTGCAAAGTATTTCTTCAAAATGTTGAAAAAATAAAAATTATAGAGCTTGCAAGCCCAATTATTAAAAGTAATAAATTGCATCATAATATTTTGATGAGATAATAAAGGTTTTTTTCTTTTTCAAAGCATCGTTTCTCTATTCATAATATGACTACAGACCATCTCTAGGCTTGAGAGGTTTTTATTTTTTAAATCCCAATAAGGCTAGGTATGAGATGGTTTTAGGGTTAAAGAAATCAATTACCAAAGATGAAATCACTTCTACTATCCTATCTTTTTCAAATCGGGAATCCTTCGGCTCATATGGTCTTCCAAATAAACATTATAAGCCTAACATAGATTGGATTATTGGTGGCTTCTATGGTGTTAAAAGGAAGCTATTCTGAAAAACACAAAAGGAAAAATATATTAATAGGGAAATCATCAAACTAGTGCCTAAAGAAGGAAATGAAAAAAGCATTGAAAATTTGAGACCCAAATTTTCTTTATTGAATGTGTCTTATAAGATATTTTATTTGAAATTTCCTACTTTGACACTCACTAAAATTATATATCTAATCATTAATGATAGACAAACTAGGTTTACTAGATGCATATGCACCTTGGAAAATTTAGGCACCAGTTGAGAAGCATTGGATTGGGCTAATAAGAATAATAAAAATGTAAGGATGTTGATATTAGACTTTGCGAAAGTATATAATAGAGTGGACTGATCCTTTGTTGTCTCTATTCTAGAACATTTTGGATTTCAAAATGGTAAAATAATTATTTTGAAGATTCTGTTGGCACTTCTCATGCAGAGCTTAATTAAAACTAAATGCTAACCATCCACTAGACTAAGTTTCTAATTAAAACCATAAAAATAAGGGAACAAAGCCCCAAATATCATACATAATTTTCAACAAAATATAATTTCTATGCACATAATTTCTTCATCGATGCTCCAAACCTTATGCATAATGTTCTCTTATCCTTGCTACGAAGTATGGTTGCAAGCCCAGGAAGAGAAACTATGTCCTTATCCTTTGTGGCAACAGTTTTGTCATTTGTAGGGAATTTTTTGACCAATTTCATATGGACAGAAGGGGAGGCCAAATTTCCCTTAGAGATACCAAGTAAAGATTCCACCTAATAAATAAGCTTCTTAAAACCCTCAATGATTACATAGTTATTTTACTAACATAAACAACTACCCTCGACTTATCCTAGATAGCAGTAATGGCATCCTCTAACGTATTGATGTGAAGCTTGTGGTCTTGCTTCAATTCTTTGATGCGCAAATCCAAAGTATGAGTAGTAGGCATTAGCTTATCCAAGCCTTGGATCAAAGGAGATAGATTGAACTTATCTTTTATAACATTTATTTCTAGGACAATCCACTAGAATAGGGCATCCATAACATTGTTACCATTCTTGTTTATGCTCAAGAAAACCAACGACTCCTTCTCAGTCAAGATGTCTTTATCCACCTCCAAGGGAATATCAATTTGAATCCCTATAATTGAGTTGTTTGGTAAAAAAATATAAGGTATTTTTCTCCTTGATAATTCTCTACTCAATGTACAATTTTTTGATGATATGCACTCTTTCCTATAATGGATGAGAAAAATATGAATAATCAAATGACTAGATTGGGGTTTTTTTGTCAAGCTTTGGGATAAAAAATTCAAAATCTAAAACTATAATGTTGAGCTAGTTGAATGAGCCTCCTATCTTGTTCTCCAAGTTCAATTAGTGATGGGGAGGTCCAAAAAAACTAGAGAGATGTCTTCAAATTCTCTTTCTTTATAAGTGTTGTTCCAAAAATATGTGCAACCAAATATACTATAATTTAGAGAGAAAAACATGAAAACATTGGAATAATAATGACCTATCTCTTGCTACATGAGGGTTAAAGTTTTCTAATTTAAAAATATTTCTTCTTATTCTATATACTATGCTTCTTCTTGGTTCCTAGGAAGCTACCAAATCAACAATTCTGAAAAGTTTATTATAGATTTTATTTGTTATGCTAGCATGGGTAATAGCTAAATGAACACAAATAAATTAGATTAGTGTTTCTTGGGTAAAGTAAATAGGCTGTTTTGTGCTTAAAAATTTGAAAATGCATCATATAACCTTGACTAACAAATGGATTTTGAAATTATTAACCAGTAACGAACCTTGGAAGGTTCTGATTATGAAGAATACTTAGGAGGTGATGTCAATATTCACTAGAGAGTGGAGGAATATGGACCTACATAATATCTTGAGCTTGGTAAATTCTATGTTAAGCCTTCAAAATTTATAGTATTTTTTAATATCTAGAAGTCCTAGGAGGCAATAAGGGATTATAATGAGGGATGTGATGTTTTCAATGATGGTAATAATGAGTTTTTTAAATTTTAGGTCAATTGGGTAGAGTTTATGTCATAACAATAAGCCCCTTGCCATGTTGCAAGGTAGCTCTAGTGAAAAAATGGGATAGTTAAGGAATATCCAAGTTTGAAGATATACTCACAAAAATTGTTTAAAATCTTTGATGTAGATGAAAATTAATTTTTACATCCCCAATTCAATAAGATGTCTTGATCTATTCTCAAAAGATTCTTGATGGCATCACAATATCTTGTCAAGGTTAAATTGAATATTGAATGTTTTGATAATCTTAATTGAAATGATGGTGCCCCCTTTTAAAAATAAACTCATATAGCCTTTATAATTTTATGACCAATTCCCATCATAGATCTAATCATGTTAATCAAAAAGGGATCTTTACCTTCATAATGAAGGGTTGGTTCACTTCTATTATGACTTGCTAGTTTACAAAGATTTACAAGATAATAAATATTATTTTGTATCACCTTTTTTGTCAAAGAAGTTTCTTGTCGGTCATCTTTAGTCTATTGTTTGTTTAATTTGTAATTGTATTAAGGATTTTGATAATATTTTGATGTACACATGTCATTTTTATTTGGTTTATTGTTAAGGGTAAAATCCTTGGATAGGATCACAAAGATAACATTACTTGGCATGAGATATAAACTAGTTATATTAGAAGTCTAAATGTTAATATAAATCTTTTTTGAATTCCACATTCTAATAAAATTTTAAGGCTTGTTTAAAAAATAAGAAATGAGAACTTTTATTGTAAAAAAATGGTGCCTTACTAAGTTTATTGGTAGACTAATTTATTTTAATATTATCAAATAGGTAACAATGTCCATGAGGATTCTTGGTAATAAACTCCCGAACATTTTAGATGAAGGATCTACTCAAATTATTAGGTTTGACATTTAGAATGCAGATTTCTAGCCCTAGCATCTGAGGAAGATTGATGACAAATTTTATAGATATTACATAGATTTTCATAATGGTTAATTTACAAACTGAACTAGTACATATTTTTATAATGGATAAATTGCAAATTGCACTAGTACAAATTAAGGGATGTTGCCTTCAAAGAATTATAGAATCCTTCCAATCATGGAAGAACCAAGTTAACAATAAGATACAAAAGCAGGACAATGAGATTTTTCTAAGAACTCATTAGTGAAAAATCTAAGAGCATATTGTTATTGTTTACATGCATTTTATAAGTTTTGTTTTATATATTTTATGACTTCAAAATTTTTCCTATCATAAGAATTTGAATTGCATTTCACGGAAAGAAACAGTGAACTTTACATGAAGAATAAAAGTATTATAGAATAAAATCAATTGCTTGTCAGACATTCCTTAAATCTCAATCAAATTTGGCAATTAAACAAATTGAATGTGATGCTTCAAGTTAAGTAAATTCTAAAAATAAAGCTCGGAACTAATTATAAAGCCATAATTATGCCTTGATACTTTAATTAAAGTAAATGTGATCCCAATAACTTTGCAAAATGCTATGACCATAAAGAAATAGAGAATGAGTGAACTAAAATTGATTAGAATAACTTTAGCCCTAGGAAGTATGGGAATCCTTATCAAATTCTATATGTGCTATTATAAATTTACATTTTGCCTTAGGTATAGGAATTTTTGTGTGCCTTTGTAACCCTAATACTTCAGAGAAAACATATCATTAGCTTTGCGGAAGTCAATTTAGAGTCATAGCTATCTTATTATACTCATCTATTATTTCATTTCTAAAATCTTCTAATGAAGTTGGTATTCCACAAATGGGATTTATATGTTCTATTCATCTATTTTTGGTTACTCTGTGATATTTCACAGTTCTTCTGAATATAATATTTTATATTATTTTTTAATCTCTATTTGATAGTCTTGACTTTAATCTTCTCATTATTAAGAGGACAACAATATCCATTACTAACCACTACAATATCTAACAACATTATTTTAAAAATTTACAAATCATTTTGAAGGGTTTTAATGGATGCAAATATATATGGCTAAGCATTCCTAGTCACATGAAAAGTCAAGAAAAAATTATTACTAACTTGATATTATATAATATACTAGTTTTAAAAGTGCTATAAAAGCTCCCTATGAATGACTATTTTCTTTAATATTGTTTTCTAAAGAATCTTGGCATATTGTATTACTAAACTATAATGCTAATAGAGAACTTATTGGTATTGGTGATATTTTTACCTATTTATACTATTATCTAACTAATTAAGCTATTTTGTTCTCATCTAATATAGTGAAAATTACATTACCATCCCCTATATGATGTCTTGAAATTAAAATTTTGATTCATTCTAATCAAACGCTATAAATTTTCTACTAACTCCTTATAGTGATGATGTACATGGGAGGTGCTTTATAATGGCTGATTGAAATGCATATCAGATTTGGATTCATTTAATTTGATAATTCAAAATGAGCCAAAGAGTTGCTGACAAAGATAAAAATACTAGTTGCACTAGATATTACAAAGGTGGTTAAATTGATTGAATTGCCTTACATTATGTTTCTTTTCATTGTATGTATGAAGTCTCATGTATCCATTAGAGTGCAAATAGTTGATGCATCCTTTACAATTTCTTTGATTAAGGTAGAAACATGTTTTGAAGGGGCCTCAAAACTCTATACAAATTGGTCACAAAAGATATTAAAAAAAACACTCTAAAATGGAAGAAATGAAGACCACGACGAGGGTTTTACAACAAGCTCCCACAACCTGGAAAAATAAAAGGAACGAGAAGAGGAAATCTGGAACCCCAACAAGAAAAGGTGCTATAAAAAAGAATTAAAAAATTGAATTCAGCAATCCTAAAACTTCTAATAGACAACAACAAAAAATACTTCCAACTAAGACCCAACTGCCAGTAAAGAAAATCCCAAGAAAAGTTATTTCTCCTCTGTTTGGGAATGAAGGGACATATAAAATGAGGGTAGATGCTTAGATTTTTTTTTCCTTTCATAGAAGTCCACCCATCTTCCACATTCTTAGCCTTATCCTACCAAGAAATTGAATCAAGTACTGAGACACCCAAATTTTGAGAATCAAAATATTGTCCCAGGATAGGGCTAGAAGTTTCCAAAGAAGCTGATTCAAGAGATGAACCAGTAGCAACCATTCCAGAATGAACCAGCTATTGGCAAGTTGACTATACTATTGTATATGACTTAATATAGTGTTTTCATTATGGCAACAAATTCATATAATAATTTGTAGTTAGTGCACTTGATAAGAAGATCAAAAATCAGCTAAGTGTTGAAGATTGGATAGTATACAAAGTACCAGAGACTAAAGCATCAACACACGTGTCTATGATCAAGTTGATGTAGGAGCATCCCAAGATAGTTGGCTATCCTGCATGTTTGGGAGATTTGATGGAGTTGTGTGGACTTATTTTCATGTGTGAGGGGTTTGGTAGAATTGGATAAACCTACTTGGGTCTTGTTTAATTGGTTTTGATGTATTTAATGGAACTTGGCATGGTCTTGGTTGCTCAGCATGGCCTTGGGGAGCTTGGCCTTGCTTATGAATTTGGTGCCTATTTCAGGCTATATAAGTAATTTTCCACAAAGATTTAGAGGTTGCAAATTTCAAGGATTGAAGAGGGCCTATATTTCTACCTACGATTCAAAGTAGGAGTTCTAATTCATCCGGAGCTAGGAGATATCATGATTTTACTAAGACATCAATTTTGGGAATTTAATTATTATTGTTGGCCGACTTGTGGCATTTAATTTCGGTATTTGTATTTAATTTATATGCAGGAGCAACCTGTGGCTTAGATTGGTATAAGTAGGGGTTGTGGGGGAAGTCTTTAGTCATTCATTCATCCACCTGGGAGAAGAGGAGGTGGCTGTGGAGTGAATTTTGAGGAGAGCTAGTAGCTGCGGCTTGGGAAACAAGGAGATTACTTGGTGGGCTTATGAGCACAAGTTTAGATCTTCCTTGGGGGTTCCATCAGTGTGTGGATCTAGGCTAGCTAGGGTTTGGTTTGGATCTTGCGAGATCTTATGGAGTTTCTATTGTAATTGCATTATATTTGGCCGTAACCTAGAACGCCTTATAGCCGGGCATGTTGGATGAAAATATGATAATTCTATTATGAGTTTTGGCATTGTGTGGATCTAAATCTTTGTATTGTTATTATATTCTATTGTGTGGTTATTTTCTGGGGGCTAGGACATCTCCATCAGGGATTCTCCTACCTTGTACTGCATCAAGTGGTATCAGAGCACAGTTGTTCTTGAGTATGTGAATAGAGTGCTAAATGGGAGGTAGTTTGCACTAGGACCTTGGGTGGAGTTTTTCAGAGTGAAGGTTGTTCCTGAGTGTGTGGATAGAACACTGAATGTGAGGCAATTTGCACTAGGACCTGGTTGAAGGTTGGATCTATTTGGTGATTCATTGCAAGGGGTTTGCGAAGATCTTAGAAGATGGCTCTAAGAAGATTGGACCTTGAGATGATTGCAAAACTCCATGATGTGGTGGAGAAGAATATTTCAAAGACTTGTGCTCAGTTGGAAGCTAGATTGACTAATTGAGTTAAGGAAGGGATGGTTGAGAGTGATCCATCTCTGGATAAATTTTGTAAGAGAGTTTGAGAGATCTTGAAACCATGGAGCTGGAGTCTACCGATCAGGAAGCGAGTTGTCTGGCTGGTTAGAAGACTTGTTCGAGAGAGAAGACGGCATAGCAAGGTCGAGATGGAAGTTGGTTTTGTTGATCAGTGTGTGGAGGCTGATGTGGAACCTACGGAGAAACTTGTGGATGTTTCTATGGAGCTTCCTAACCTTGTTGATGCTGTGATTGAGGTTGGTTTTCATGATCAGTTGGTTGAGTCTGACATGGAAATTATGGAGCACTTGGTCATGGATAATCAGGTTGCTAAGGGTGATGATCCATATGTTGGTGATATGGATGTTGTTGATATGGATGTTTTTGGTGTGGATTCACTAGTTGTTGATGTGGTTGAGGATCTACCTGATACTACAGATCTGTATGTTCCTGATGTGGACCTATTGGTGGTTGACATGGTTGAGGATTTACATGTTGCTCCTATTGTGGATTTGAGCTTACATGTTGGTGACATGGATTTCATGTTTGAGGATATTGTTGTTTTTGGTAGTGATCTGCTATACAGAATATTGGTGAGGCACTATGTACAGTTTGTTCCTGGGAGTGAGCATGTTGATTGGATGGTTGAGATTCTAGTGGTTGACAGATGGATGCGGATTTGGATGATTTGCATGTTGGTTCTATTGTCCCTATTGGAGTGGAAGCCTTTGGTGAAGATGAAGATGGTTTTAGATATTTCATCTAGCATCAAAGTATGAGGCATACTTCTTTCCACACCTGAGGAGTCTGATGCAGGAGCATCCCAAGGTAGTTGGCTATACTGCATGTTTGGGAGATTTGATGGAGTCGTGTGGACTTATTTTCATGTGTGAGGGGTTTGGTAGAATTGGATAAACCTACTTGGGTCTTGGTTAATTGGTTTTGATGTATTTAATGGAACTTGGCATGGTCTTGGTTGCTCAGCATGGCCTTGGGGAGCTCAGCCTTGCTTAGGAATTTGGTGCCTATTTTAGGCTGTATAAGTAATTTTCCACAAAGATTTAGAGGCTGAAAATTTTAGGGATTTAAGAGGGCCTATATTTCTACCTACGGTTTGAAGCATGAGTTCTAATTCATCCAAAGCTAGGAGATATCTTGATTTTACTAAGACATCAATTTTTGGAATTTAATTGTTGTTGTTGGCTGACTTGTGGCATTGAATTTTGGTATTTGTATTTAATTTATATTCAAGTCTGACCTGTGGCTTAGATTGGTATAAGTAGGGGTTTTGGGGGAAGTCTTTAGTCATTCATTCATCCACCTGGGAGAAGAGGAGGTGGCTGTGGAGAAAATTTTTAGGAGAGCTAGTAGCTGCGGCTTGGGAAACAAGGAGATTGCTTGGTGGGCTTGCGAGCACAAGTTTAGATCTTCCTTGCTGGTTCCTACCAGTGTGTGGATCTGGGCTAGCTAGGGTTTTGTTTGGATCTTGTGAGATCTTGTGGAGTTTCTATTGTAATTGCATTATATTTGGCCGTAACCCAGAAGGCCTTACAGCCGGGCATGTTGGATGAAAATATGATAATTCTATTATGAGTTTTGGCATTGTGTGGATCTAAATCTTTGTATTGTTATTATATTCTATTGTGTGGTTATTTGGTAGGGGCTAGGACATCTCCATCAGGGATTCTCCTACCTTGCACTGCATCACAAGTTTTCATATGCACCTTAGAAGTTAAGTTTTTTAGACTATATTCATGCTTAGTCTATGAGTGCATAATTACATATGCAAGTATGAGGAGGATACAAGTAGTTGAAGTTGCACAACCAGTGTGTGCCAATGAAGAATTGAGTAAGAAGTCGACTATTATCATTTTGAGTTGCGGTTATAATGTAATGATGTAAAGGCTATGCACCCATTATAATTAGATTTTTGAAATATATATATATATTTATTTGTAAACACACTTGAGCTAATTCAATTGGAAGCATTTTATGTAATAGGTTTAATGGCCAACCTAGTTGTTCATTTTGTATGTGCATATAAATATGAGATGCACCCATTGTAATTAGAATCCAAGTGGATACAGAGTTGCAATAAGTAGAGAAGTGTGGGAAGACACTATAAGATGTATTAGAGCTTTGCAAGAGGTCAAAGCATCAGCACATCAAAGGAACTGATCTGACAAGTAGTGTCATAGTGATAGTTCATCCAATAGATATAGTGTGTATCTGAAATCAGAAGGTTATGGCCTTCACCACTTGAGTAGTGAGCTCTAGGATAGTGCATCCACTCCCCTAACAAGGACTATTGTAAAAGACTCCTAATAGGGTCTGACCCTTGACAAGGTCTACTGTATTTAATGCATTGTAAAGGAACTCCTAATAGGGTTAAGGATCTTCTAACAAGGATCACAAAATATTAGTACAAAATATTAGTGGGTGTCAACTCCCACCAGGGTTTTTACCTATATGGGTTTCCCCATAACCATATTGGTGTAAAGTGTTGATTTCATGTTTCATGTTTATGTGGATGTTTATTTCAGTACTTAAACAATTAAGTTCAGTATAAAGATTAAAGAAAAAAGATAAAATATAGTGAACACTGATTCACCCCCCCCCACCCCCCCTCTTAGTGCTCCCATTCCTAACAATTGGTATCAGAGCTCTGGTCCTCAGCAAAGAAGTTTAACCACTTGAGGAGATCATGGAAAAATTAGAAATGAAACATCTGAAAAGAAATCTTGAAGCCGCTCTTGAAGACCTGGACAAATCTAAAAGAGAAATTGAAGAGCTAAAAGAAAAAGTTAGTGACGCTCAATTAGTTATCAAAAAGATAAGAAGGGATCTGAAAGAATGTTCCACCAGTGATTTGGGGATAATGGTCAAGAAGCTGAATGAAGAAATGCATCCTCAAAAGAATAGCTTAAAGAATTTGATGACAAATTGATTAACAATCAGGAAGTCTATAATGAACAAGACAAAGTTTCAACTCAATGAAGAATTAAGGCTAGAACACATGGATATCTTGGAGCTACGAAATACTAAAGAAAAATTAGAAACAAAATTAAAAGAAGCAAAGAACCATATTGAAAAATTGCACACAAGTTTTGATTTGATAGAATCTTAGTTGTATGCAAGGAGAGCTAAAGGAGACCCTAGTTGCATTGGATTCAATGAAGCAAAAAATCAGATTGACAACATGTAAGCAAGAAAGGATTCACAAAAAGACTCTACTGATACTAAGAAGACTAAAGATCAAACCAAAGATAATGGTGAACCACCTAAGAATGAGCACAAGCCAGTAGGCCGCACTTGTTTTTCATGTAACAAGCATGGACACATAGCGAGGAACTGTACAGAGGTAAGACCTTTTAATTGTTACTGTTATTCATGCAATAAATTTGGTCATAAGGCTATGAATTGCAAGACTAGTAAAAAGAACAGGATTCAGCATGATCAGAGAAATCAGAATCAGATAATTATAAGAAGTTCTCATAATGTTACATGTTAGTTATGTAACTATAATGGTCAATCAGCTAGACAATGTAAAATGGTGACTCATGTTAATGTGTCGAGGAATATAATGAAGGGTGCTCCCCTTAATACCACAAACACATAACAGAAATAGAGAAACAACAACAATATGCAAGAACGGAAAATTGGCTTCTTATTATCTCCACAAATGTGGAATTACAAACTTTCAGAATTACAATATGCAAAGCCACATGGGCATTCCCTTACAATATTCTGTAGGACAAAGCCTCGAACTATTACCCAGAACTATTCTGAACTGCCTAAGACAATAATACAGCCTTCCTTACATAGGCAATTTCCACCGCCTGAGAAGGTTCCAGAAATTTAGCCCTAAGGGCCGACCAAACTTAGAATTATTTTATTTTTCAATTTATTACATCAAAGTCGGCTCAAAATAACTTTTGAAACCCGAACAGAAATTTTGAAGGAAAATTATTTTCTGCCATTTCAGGTGACCCGACTTCCGAAGATCATAAGTCATCACCAGTTGACCCGATTGACTATTATAACCCCATTTCAGAAACGCCACGATGTGCTCTACAGGCTTGACTGGCGCAAGCGCCTGCCACCCAAATTTTTGACCTCATCCGGGGCCTCTAAAGCCTTCAAAACTGAGTTTGAAGTTTCTGTACCCTGCTGCCAATACCGAAAATCTTCAATATCTTCCAATATACACTTGATCTGGCAATGAAACTTTACTGGCAGACTTATATGACCAAAATGAACCTCCAAGAAAGAAATCAGATCATTCTGAACACATACGAAAATTACCAAAAATAGTAACTTTTCATAAATAGCAGCTCTGCACAAAATAGCCCTTATTGAATACAAAAATAGAAATATTTTTGGGTGATGCAAGATTGCTCTTACACCTAGGATGCTCCTGCATCAGACACCCGGGGTAATTTGAGAAGTGACCCTGTCACGACTCAGGTGTGTAGAGGAAAACCAAGATGGTTAACCTCCTCCTTTGTTAGCCATGATGAATCTTCAACAGGTCATCCTTTCCATTTGACCAGATATTCTTCATATGTCCTGTTCCTTGTGCTTCTGCCAACACGACTATCCAGTATGTCTTCAATCTCCTTGATATCTAAACTAGTTGCTGGAATACTCCACTGTGCTGCTGTGATCTCATCTTCAACACCTCCTTCATGATACTCTGTCAGATCTGAAATGTTAAACACTGGTGAAATATTTAGCTCAGTAGGCAATTCTACCTCATATGCGTTTCTTGAATCATGTTTCTTCAGTATCCTACATGGTCCAAACTTCTTCATTTTCAGCTTGTTATATGTACCAACTGGAAACCGCTCCTTCCGCAAATGAACCATGACTTCATCACCAACCTGAAATTCCTTATACCTCCTTTTCTCATCCACCTTAGCCTTATACTGTGCATTCATCTTGGTAATATGCTTCCTCACCTCCTCATGGATGTTCTTCAAGTGTTCTACAAAATCCTCAGCTTCAGCACTACTTATTTCTCCTTTATCTATCTTTCTCAATTCAGATGCATTTCTTGGACTACTTCCATATACAATTTGGAATGGTGATTTACCAGTGCTCATGTTGACAGAATTATTGTATGAAAATTCCGTCTGTGGTAAAATCAAATCCCATCCTGCTGGCTTATCTCCAACCAAACATCTCAGCAAATTTCCCAAACTTCTATTCACCACCTCTGTCTGTCCATCAGTCTGTGGATGATGTGATGAACTAAACTTCAAATCTGTCTTCAACTTCTTCCACAATGTACGCCAAAAATATCCAACAAACTTAGTGTCTCGATCTGAAACTATGGTCTTTGGCAAACCATGAAGTCTCACTACTTCTCTGAAAAAAAATTCTGCTACATGAACAGCATCATTAGTCTTCTTGTAGGGAATGAAATGTGCCATCTTTGAAAATCTGTCAACCACCACAAAAATTGAATCGTGTCCCCGCTGTGTCCTCGGTAAACCAAGAACAAAGTCCATGCTGATATCCTTCCAAGGCTTCTCTGGTACGGGTAATGGCTGATACAATCCTGTATTCTGCTTCACTCCTTTCGCCATCTGACATACTCTGCAACTCTGTACAAACTTCTTCACATCTTGCTGCAACTGTGGCCAATAATAATTCTCACTAACCAAACCAAGGGTTTTATCATGACCAAAATGTCCAACCAATCCTCCGCTATGCTTCTCCTTGATGAGATTCTCCCTCATAGAACTTCGTGGAATGCACAACTGACTCCCTCTGAATAGCATATCATCCTGGATGATGAAATCCAACCATTTCGTCCTGTCTAGAGTAACAGGTTCTGTGCAAACTTTCCAAGCTTCACCAAAATCAGGATCCTCTGGATACAAATTCTTGAGTTCCTTGAACCCAACCACTTCAATCTGCATTTCTGTCAGCAATAGTTGCCTTCTACTAAGAGCATCTGCAACCCTATTAGACTTTTCACTGCTATGTTTCAAAACAAATGTATAACTCTGCAAAAACTCAACCCATTTCAAATGCCTTTGATTTAATTTTCCTTGATTATTCAAATATTGCAAAGCTTGATGATCAGTATACAAAACAAACTCCTTAGGAAGCAGATAATGTCTCCACTTCTTTAATGCCTGAACTATAGCATAAAATTCCTGATCATAAATAGAATACTTCCTCTTGGCATCATTTAACTTCTCGCTGAAATAAGCAACAGGTTTACCTTCTTGGCTCATAACAGCTCCTATTGCAGTACCACTAGCATCACAATCTACTTGAAACACCTTATTAAAATCTGGAAGTGCTAAAATAGGTTGTTCTGTAACTTTTTGTTTCAACAATTGAAAACTCTTTTCTGCCCCATTAGTCCACTTAAACTCTTTTCTATCCCCTCTCATTATTTCAGTCAAGGGTCCACAAATACTGCTAAAATTTCTGATAAACTTTCTGTAAAAGCTAGCTAGACCATGAAAAGATCTTACCTCAGTAGCACTCCTTGGAGTAGGCCATTCAAGGATAGCCTGTACCTTCTCTGGGTCCATTTTTAGACCTTCTGCTGAAACTACAAATCCCAAATACACTAACTCTTTCTTCACAAAACTGCACTTCTTCAAATTAATCAACAATTTCTCTTCTCTCAACTTCTCAAACACCATACGAATATGCATCATATGTTCCTCCAATGTCTTGCTAAAAATCAAAATATCATCTAGGTAAACAATGACAAACTTACCCAGAAATTCTTTCAGAACCTCGTTCATGAGCCGCATGAAAGTGCTCGGTGCATTGGTTAGCCCAAAAGGCATGACTAACCACTCATATAGTCCTTCCTTTGTCTTGAATGCAGTCTTCCATTCATCTCCTTCTCTGATCCGAATCTGATGATATCCACTCTTCAGATCTATCTTTGAAAAATACATAGCTCCACTCAAACAGTCCATAATATCATCCATTCATGGCAATGGAAACCTGTACTTGATCGTGATCTTGTTTATTGCCCTAGAATCTGTACACATCCTCCATTCTCCATTCTTCTTTGGTGCTAATACCGCTGGTACAGCACAGGGACTCAAACTCTCTTGAATCAATCCTTTCTGTAACAGTTCATGCACTTGTCTGTTCAACTCCTCACTTTCTGCAGGTGTCATTCTGTGTGCTGCCTTATTCGGCAAACTCACTCCTGGGATCAAGTCCATCTAATGACTGATCTTCCTGACTGGTGGTAATCCATCAGGCACGTTATCGGATACAATATCCTGAAACTCATTCAACAAATCTGCAACTTCTACAGGAACATCTTCTACTTCCACTTTACCAGCTTTTGGAATTAAAGCAAAACATACATGCTCATGCCTCATACCATCTAGGAATTTCCTTCCATCAACAAATGTTATTCTTGCATTACCACATACCTTTTCTTCGGTCTCCTTCAATGGCTTTAGCTTATGTCACACTCCATCCTTTGTCAGGGAATAGGTATTCGCACGACCATCGTGTACAGCACATCTGTCAAACTGCCACGGTCTACCCAATAACATATGACATGCATCCATAGAGATGATATCACATAGTACCTCATCTTGGTACCTGCCGATCTTGAACTTCACTAGGCATTGTTCATTGACCATGACCTTGTGGTCATCTTGTACCCAGGCAATTCGATATGGATGTGGGTGTTTCTATCTCTTGAGTTTCAACTTTGTCACCATCTCTTCTGACACCAAATTGTCAGTGCTTCCACTATCAATAATCACATCACAACATTTACCTTCACACTTGCACCTAGTGCGAAACAGGCTTCTCCTTTGCTCAGGTTCATTCTCACCACTCAACAGGACTCTTCTGTTAATCAACGTTTCTCCTCTTTCAGCTTCTTCAGAATTTGATGATCTGGCATCTTCATCTACATGTGCAACTCTGGCCTGGCCTTCATTTCTCCTGTCTATTCTGCCTTGGCGCTAAGGACATTCAAATGCCCTATGACCTTCTTCTCCATAGTGAAAACATGTTCCACGGAAGCCTCCTCGTCCAGATCCTTGTCCTCTTCCTCTTCCCCTCTGATCTCTATTATTCTAATCCTGAAAGTGATTGGAATTATTTCCACGCTGATTCTGACTGCTACTGGCCTCATCCTTCTTTTTTAGATCTTCATTTCGGCCACCATATGACCATCCACCAGATCGTCCACCGTGACCTCTTCCATTTTGTCTGCTCTTGAACTTCTTGTTCAGCTTTTCCTCTACTTTTAGGGCAAATTGGTATGCCTCCTCAATACTGTTCATTCGAACTAGATTCAGCTCCTCCTGAATGCTTGGCCTTAACCCATTAAGGTATTGGGCAACTTTCTCCTTATCAGCTTCTGCATGGCCTGTTCTGATGAAAAGTCGATAGAACTCCTCTGTATACTCCTAAACAGATCTTCCTGCTTGCTTCAAACTCTGCATTTTCTTCAGTAGGTCAAGCTCATAATCAACAGGAATGAACTGCCGCTTCAATTTATCCACCATCCGATCCCATCTTGTGATTTTATCTTTCCCTCTTCTATTTCGCTCCAATTGAATTTCTTGCCACCAGATCTTCGCATGACCTTTCAGTCTGGCCTTCACAAATTTGACTCTATCAGGATCGTCAACATCTTCGTACTCAAAATATTCCTCACATTCATTGATCCAGTCAATCAATTCCTCTAGGTTAAGATTTCCAGAAAATGTAGGAACCTCAATCTTAGGTCTTTTCCCAATCTTGGAAATGGCCCGAAAATGTCTTTCTTCCTCCTGGTTCACAATTTCAACTTCTCCTGCTTGATATTCTTCTTCGGCTTCATCCTCGCTTTCATCTCTGACATTAAGATTCATTCCTCTGCAAATCTCTTCTTGCAATGCTCGCACTTGTCTCTGCAGCTCTCTAACCTCAGGTGTTACAACACCAGCTCTTCCGCCACGTTCCCTTCGTGGAGGCATTTTCGTGATGCACGCTGAAACCCTAGCCACGGTCCTGGTGCAAACTGCCTCACAGTCGGTGATCTATTTACACACTCAAGAACTCCTGCTCTGATACCACTTGATGAAGGGTGCTCCCCTTAATACCACAAACACATAACAGAAATAGAGAAACAACAACAATATGCAAGAACAGAAAATTGGCTTCTTATTATCTCCACAAATGTGGAATTACAAACTTTCAGAATTACAATATGCAAAGCCACATGGGCATTCCCTTACAATATTCTATAGGAAAAAGCCTCGAACTATTATCCAGAACTATTCTGAACTACCTAAGACAATAATACAGCCTTCCTTATATAGGCAATTTCCACCGCCCGAGAAGGTTCCAGAAATTTAGCCCTAAGGGCCGACCAAACTTAGAATTATTTTATTTTTCAATTTATTACATCAAAGTCGGCTCAAAATAACTTTTGAAACCCGAACATAAATTTTGAAGGAAAATTATTTTCCGCCATTTCAGGTGACCCGACTTCCGAAGATCATAAGTCATCACCAGTTGACCCGATTGACTATTATAACCCCATTTCAGAAACACCACGAAGCGCTCTACAGGCTTGACTCGCGCAAGCACCCGTCACCCAAATTTTTGACCTCATCTGGGGCCTCTAAAGCCTTCAAAACTGAGTTTGAAGTTTCTGTACCCTGCTGCCAATACCGAAAATCTTCAATATCTTCCAATATACACTTGATCTGGCAATGAAACTTTACTGGCAGACTTATATGACCAAAATGAACCTCCAAGAAAGAAATCAGATCATTCTGAGCACATACAAAAATTACCAAAAATAGTAACTTTCCATAAATAGCAGCTCTGCACAAAATAGCCCTTATTGAATACAAAAATAGAAATATTTTTGGGTGATGCAAGATTGCTCTTACACCCAGGATATGCATCAGAATATAAGGGCTCCAGTCATTTGATACTCTTGTAACAAGGTTGGACACATCTCAAAGTTCTATAGATCAAGGACACAAGGTTAGGAAAGGCCTAAAAAGACCAAAGAACCAGTGTTGGATCCAAAGGAGAAGTTAATTTTGTAAAATCCTCAGATGATGCAAGCTTGATTTGGTCAGAAGGAAAGAAGGAAAAAGTTATTGAGTATGTATTGGATACATCCATAGTAGATGCATCCTCTACATCTGGATGAATGGCCCTAAGGGTCATAGGGGGAGCTAATTTAGCTCTAGACCCCTGCGTGGTTGGTATACTCACTCTATGAGTATGCATCTTTGACCTTAAGCTTTTTGAAGATAAAGGAACCTTCGTGCAAGAGCGCACATACTAATTGTTTATAGAACAGAAGTTAGAAATTTTTAAGTGACAACCTAGCTTACGTGACAAGCATTAATGGCAAAATTTTCACTTTAAGTACACAGAAAGCTTTTTGATTACTCATTGCATTTGTATTCAAAGTGATTGGATAGCAAAAAGAGCTTTAGAAGTTATTGTGAATATTTTTAGATTGATCTATCAGGGATTAGCAATACATTTGATCAGTTGCGAAAACCCTAGTTCATTGTGCTGATTCAGAAGTCTTCAGATTATCTTAGAGAATATTTGGATAGTGATAAAATAAGTAAGTGATGGCTACTCCCTAGTATTTAATGTTGTAGAAAAGAAAAGATATGTGTTTAAGATGCATCCATTTAAGTCTACCCTAGATGATTTAGAGGGAGAATTCTCCCACATGCCTATGGGCATTATGCATGTCAAAGATATTAGGGCATACATTTACTATAAGAAGGAACTAGTAGGATTGGATAGATTAAGGGCACACATGGAAACCATGCTAAAACCAGACAAAACCTTTTTGGATGAATATGCGAAGTGGAATGATCACCCTATAGTAGAATATGCTATGACATATGAGTTCTATGAGATAGAATGGATTAAAATAGTTTTGAGTAGAATTCATGATGACCTATTTTGGATAGGTGATGTGCCAGTAAGAATCACTAGTGACCTAATATATGAGATGACATGCCTATCTAATATTGGTTTCATCCTTCCTACGGGCAAGGATGTCAAGAAAATTTTTGAGCAAACATGTAAGTCAAGGAGTGATAGGCATGGGATGAAATTTGAGCCTATTGAGCAACTTGAAATCAAATTGATGTCCATGATACTTGGATATAGGTTTCAACACACCAGTAGGGTGAATAGTGTGTCTGCGGGCACAATTTTAGTAGCCATTAGACTTGTGAAGGAAGATGGAGAATTCAATTTGTGTGAGATCTTGCACACATAGTTGATTGATAATATCAAGGCAATCAAGCATGATAAGACCAAGATATTCAGGTTTGGGTCTTTGATCATCTACATGTACCTTCATATTGTTGGGAAAGTATCAGATTCATATTTGGACAAGTCCATTCCAACCATGCCACAGATATCTTACAAGGCATCCACTGAGTGAACATTGAGAGATTACATAACATTGGAGTTGAAGACCTTTAGGGCCAAGATGCAAATGAGGTACAAAATTCCAAAAAATATTGTTGAGAAATACAAAGATAGTATTTGTTTTATGGTAGAAATAGACATAACTTGTATGGAAGTTGTTGAGCCAAGAACTAAGTGGATTCATCCACTTGGATATGAGGTAGATGAACAAGTCTTAGAAGCATATGCACAAGTATTTTTATTGGCCCCAAAAGACCCTAATGAACCTAGGTGGGGAACATATGAAGTAAAAACCAAAGAAGTAGATGCTAAACTTAACAATGCCACAACAAAAAGAAAGGTTGCTAAAGTCACCTCAGAAATCTTGAGAATACATGGAGTGTCTCAAGAAGATCTTGAAAAGGAAAAAGAACAAAAGAATGCTTTGGAATTAGAGAGCACAATAGCAGAAAAGATAGAATCTGAGGATCCCAAGAAGAAGATAAAAATTGAGAAAGTTGATGTTTAGAAGGGTAAAGATGATGTTACTCTTTCTACGTCCAAGGATACTATTTACCTTACTGCTCCTCCTAAGTATAAGGCAATTCCAAAGAGGAAGAAAGAGGTTGGCACCAGTCATCCATCCTCGAGGGTAACTAGGAATAGAAGGAACACTCAAGCACCTCATAAAGTAAGCTTCAAACCTAGTCTCAGTGTACTAAGTGCAAGAATAATTGATGAGGGAAGAATTGATCAAGTAGGAAAGTTCTATGACAAATACAATATGATTAAAAAATCAAAGATACATGGAATGATAGTCAAACACATGCTAAAGTTCAAGAGAATAGTCTTGGAACTTAAAACTATGATCCCTAACAATGTATGGAACATTCTTGAATTCCAAAAGGGACAAGCTATAGAAGAAGATCTATGGATAAGGGAAAAGATTCTAGATGATACCATTCTTGTGTGTTCTCTAGAGGAGAGGTATTTGTTATTAGACTTAGTGAAGCCTCATCTCAAAACTAAGTCAAGGACTCTGCATATTATGGACAAGAACTATGATCTTGTTGCTAAGGAAATAGAGAAGGCATTCAAGAAAGTGTTCATGGACAGACACATGTATCTAGCTACTACATCCACAACATAATCATCCAAAAAGGAAGCCAAAGTGGTAGAGCCCACTAATACTTCAGTAACAGGTCCTCAAGACTCAGTGCCTACAGTGGAAGCACAATCAAAGGCAGATAAGTCTACACCCACAACAGAGTAATAGAAAGAGAGCACAATTATCATTAATAATGTGGAGATAGCCATGGTGGCCACAGATAAGGATCTGGACAAGTTTGAGGAAGCCTTTTTCAGCACCCAAGAAGCTGAAATTCTTTGTGGTAGAAATTCTCCAAATCCACAAAAATTTTAATTGAGGACATCAAAGACAAAGAAGGTGAAAAGATGGAAAAAGAAATAGAAAAGAAAGAAAATGAAGTAAGAGTTAAGCAAGAAATAATGGACAACACTCCCATCAATCCATTACCCTTTGCATTGTTGTCAAGTTTGACACCTGATACAACTAGTTTGGACTCTTGGGGAGAAGAAGATCTGATAAAATTCAGCGTTCTAGCCATGGAAAAGGCCAAAGAAAAAAAAGTGACAAGGAATCCCCTCCTGGTAGAGTTCGTAAACATTCTAAACAATTTATTTTTGGAGGACAAGAAAGTGTCAAAGATACCCTTTGTTGATGATGTGAGTACAGTCATCTCAGATTTCAAAAATAATTTCTCAATCCTTGAAAAATCTATATCCCTAGTTGCAAAAGAAAAGTACCTAAAGAAGAGGTTGAGTGAATTAATGAGAAACTTTACACTTGACCTTAGCTCACTCAAGACTAGTCAAGCTTCCTTAAAAGAGTTTGTAGATCAAGGAAGAAGAGTCATTGAATGAATGGATCAAGATAAGCTTACTGATGCCCATTTCAAGAAAATAAAAAAGGTAGAAGCTATGATTGATAAAATCAAGAGTTTAGTGAAAGACACATCCTCATATGTAAACATGTGTAGTAATGTATACCAAGGGAAAATAGATAAGATTGAGAAGGTAGAAAATGAAATGTCAAAGATCAGGGAAAGGCAAACATAGCTCAGGAATGCTCTTGCACCCTCTAGATAGTAAACTCTTTGATCACATTTTGGAAGAAGGAGATCAAAAACCTAAAGATAAAATACCTAGATATTTTACCTTAGTAAGTATGTGTAGATACAATTTTTGAAACAGCTTTGTCATTAATGTCAAAGGGGGAGTTGTGTATAGAATGTGGACCACAATATGTATAGGGATATATAAGTATGTGTATAGAAGACAAAAAAAAATTTGTATTAAGGGACAATTGGTAACTTGGCCATATTCCTTTGTTGCCATTAATGACAAAGGGGGAGATTATTGGAAAGTTGACTATACTATTGTATATGATTTAATATAGTGTTTTCATTATGGAAAAAAAGTCATATAGTAGTTTGGAGTCAGTGTACTTGATAAGAAGATCAAAAATCAGGTAAGTGTTGAAGACTGGACAGTATACAGAGTACCAGAGACTCAGAACATCAGCGCACGTTGTTGGAGATTTACAAGAAGGCCAGTACTGACTATATGTTTGTCATTGATGACAACATATGGAAAGTAGCATGTGTGGAAGTATTATGTAGTAAGCTTTCATCATATGTAGCATGGACATGATATTAGCATGATATCATGGGTGCAGAGGTTAACTGTTAGTATAGATAGTTATATAGTAGCTTATGTCAGCTGTGTTCCTGACAGAGTAAGAGGTGGTGTTCTATGTATGATTGTCCATGTTAGCATGTGCAAAAAAAATTTATGGCTTCATTATCTTTCCCCTAGTCTCTTTTTCATTTTTCAGGTCTCTAGCATTAACCCTTAGTTCAAAATTTCAAAAAACTAGCCATTACATGAAAAACCCTTTGTTTCAACCCTGACCTTGTTATAATTTTATGTTACTTTTCTGGGCCACTTAAAATCCTAATCTTCATGTGCTAATTAAAATCCTTTAAGTAGTTTGATGGTTAGGTTTTCATGTTTGGCTAGGCCCCTTTTAATTTTTCCTAAGTTCTGGCTTAATATTTCCTTGGGCCCGTCTTTGACACAATCCTCATCCAATAGTTGTCACTAAAATGCAAGGGTTTTGTTAGAGGTATGCGAAGTTGCACCTACCATTGATTCATTTTTGTGACATAGCCTTTCTTTCTAGTGGGTCCAAGGTGACACGTATGGATAGTTGGTGATATTTTATTGGTCCATGTATGAACATGATGGTAGTTGTTAGTGGGACTTGGTTTCTAGATGTGTCAGAGGGTCTTGGTCTTGTCAATAAATCAATGAATGATGTATGATCTTATGGGTTTTGTCAGAGGCTTGAGATCATGCACCATCTGTTGATCTTGCATCTTACTTTGGCTTAGTGATGTGGGTCCTATGTCAGAGATGACTGAGCATGAGTAGAAAATGATATCATGACATGTGGCAGTTTGCAGGCAGGCCCAGTGGGGTCTGGCATTCTCGATAAATTTTTTAGTAGCCGACAAGTTTTAAAAGGATTGGCTCATTTGCAAGAAGAAATGATGGTATTCTAAATTGGCTGGCAATTCAGCGAGTGTGTATTTACATGATCACTAAAGTATCAAGTGGTAGCATAAAGTTTTCTACGAATGGTCGACTGCCCTTCAATCACCAGTTCGCTAAAGGGGAGCCAAGGTCAAATATTTTATTTTGTTCATTGATTCGTTGGAGTTAGTGATGAGTTAAGATTTCATTTTGTGATTAGGGAAAAAAATTATCACGAAGTTGCAAAATGTAAACCAAGATTCCTATAATGGGTAAATCTTAAAAGACTGCGAAATATAAAGATCTAACGACCACGATATAAAGTTGGCCCAGGTTTAAATATAGATTACCAATCTACTACAGGTGCCATGAATGTGATGGTTGTGATTCAAATTCAAATTTTTGAAGGGGTTTCCTATGACTAGAAGGACTAAAATTGAATGCAGAAGCAACTAGAGCTGGTAAGAAATGAACTATTTATCATTGCAGTGTGGTCCAAGGTGTGTCATTGTCATTTACAGGGCATGTACTATGTGGTTTTGTTCTCAAGGCGTGTTGCAGGTGGCCATAAAGGGTTGTCAAATTCAAATTTTTAGGATTTTCAGTACTTTCCAAAAGATCTATCATGAGTGCAAATCTTTCTTAGGCATGGCCAACTGGTTTTCATTTACCTATAATAAATTTATGACCATTTCCAGTTGGTTGGATAGTTGAAACCCTAAACCTAAGTCATTTGTATCTTTTTGCATTCTCTTTGAGGCTTCCAAGATGACTAGGGAGTATAAGTTGTAGGATTTTTTATTTTGTAAGGGTTCCAAAACATTTTTCTTTTGGTCCCTAGTTGTTGATGGTTTTATACTAATAGAGGAGTTGGATTTTGGGTCTTTTTCCTATCTTTGTATTACTTTGATTGTATATTGATCCTGAATATGTTAATGAAAATACTATTAAGTTCCAATCTTGCATCTGTGTATGTCTTCTTGTTTCGGTTCTGAGCTCATATATGTTAGTGTCACAAAGTGTATTAACATATGGTAAACAAAGAGTATTGTGAAGTCATCTCTGAGTTCCTAACAAAATTAGGATTAAATTCTTTTAGGTGGGTTCAATGAGTTTACAACCAAGTAATAATATGATGTCCTTGTGTTTGAGGGAGAGGGGTAATAGGCAAAGCACTTATCTTGGATTCAATTGTGTTTGAGTTAAGGTCACCAGTTGATGTATGTAATTGGGTGACTCTTTTCCCTAGGTTAAGACTAGTCCATCCTTTGGAGGCATTTCATTATCATCAACCACACACACGCATTCAAATGATAAAATCTTCAATCAGTTAGTAAAGAGTATATAGTTGTATATCATTTAGTGATTCCTTTGGAGAAGTGAATCAAGGGTACACCCACCTGAGCATTAGAGCTCAAAGTGTAGGAGGATCTCTTTTGATCCTTGTTAATTGGCCCTCTTTCTTGTAAACTTTGGAGTGGTGATAGAGTTAAAGTGTTATTTAAGTTATCCATCAAATTATAAATCTACAAGTGAAGATCAAAGGGAACTACCGACAAAATGGAAACTCCACTGGGGAGAGTCTAGATATAAAAGGTTTTCAAAGTGCACTCTTGTTTTCCTATTGTATTCAATTTAAGGTTTTTCCATCTTTGGTGGGTGGCAACTCAAAAGGTTAGAACCAATGTCATACTATAAATCATGGACAAGAAGAGGAATACTAGGTCCTTTTTTAGAAAGAATCTGGAGGTCACTCTGGAACAATTGCCTAGACAGGAGAAGAAGAGTTGGAAAAGGAGTGGTGAGTCTACTAGTGCTCCCATGAGAGAACAAAGAAATACTAGAGGTAGAGCACCACGTGTTTCCTCAAGTGAGGAAGGTTCATAGGACATAGTTTCTAGATCAGATGGTGGTCACTCTGAAGATAGATTTTATGATACCCCAGAGGCTGTATTTCAAGACAAGGGTCCATTGCTTGCAGGTCAGGATGAACAAGCTAGAGAGATGGGTTTGGAGATTCATTTAGATCTTGATGAAGATAATTTCAGAAGGGAGCCCATGAGACCAAGGCAAGTCCACTTCCCATATCAAAATCTCACTGATATGGATGTGTCATCAGGCTCTGATGACATTATGGTAGACCTAGATGATTTAAATGCACTAAGGTTGCAGTTGACAAAATAGGATGCCATACATAAGAGGTTACAAGAGGAGAGAGAAGCTGAAAAGGTGAATGCTCTAATAGAAAGATAGTCTCTCCTTAGGAAGATTAATGAAATGAAGGAGAGAAACAAGATGCTTGCTTCTGCTCCTAAGAATTTGCAACATGATGTCTTTGGTGATCTTAAGGCTTTGAGAACTAAGAAAAAGTGCTTACTGCAAGATCATGAATTTGATAAGGAGGGCCATGTGGTCAAACAGGTTCAAAGTTATGCTTCCCTCCCTAAAGATAAAGATGGGCATGAGATCACTAGGCCTATTGTTGCCACTGGTGAAAAAGGAAAGCAAAAGATGGTGGGACATCAAAGAAGTAGATCATTGACAATACTAGGGGTCCCACCACCTAATTAAAATAAAGAAATAGAGATAGAAAGAAGAAGAAAAGAAGATGAGGACCTTGCAAGAGAATTAGAGAGGTTTGAAATTGAAGCTTCCATTACAGAAAAGAGAAGAAAGATCCAGTTTTTGAAGGCTTCATTAGCCAATGCTCTTGGCCCATCTACTACTGAACTAGGTATGCCATCTATGAACACTACTATTCCATTTAGTAATGCTACTAGTTAAATTTGTTCTTCATCTGCTAGGATAGGCACTGATCCTAGGTAGTAGTCAAATGCACAAGTAGATGGAAATGTAAATGCAAATGTTAATCCTAGGGTTAACACTAGTTCAAGTTTTCAGAGAAGACCTATGCAATTAGAAGGCTATAGGAAAATTAGTTTTGATGGAATTCTTGGTTACTCGAATGCTTTTCCAAATGATATATGAGATAAGGTACCTAAGTTTGCTGGTAATAATGCTATTAGTAGTGAGGATCATCTTAGATTATTTGTTGATATGCTTAATGATTATGAGGTAGACCATGAGGATGTAGTCATGAAATTATTTGTTTAATCTCTAATGGAGGATGCTAGAGATTGGCTTAAAAGACTTCCAGATAAATGTATTGATACTTGGGATTCCTTTGAGAGATGTTTTAAAGAGTAGTATGGTGATAGGCCTAATGCTAGTTTCATGTTGAATGAATTCAATACCATAAGGAAAAATCAAAATGAGACTACAGTTGAATTCAACATGAAATTTTAGAAGGGTATGCATAAGTTGTTCCAAGTTATGCGATTAGATGACAATGTTTGTCTGACAACATACTTCAATGCATTTGATGGAAAGATGGGATATTTGTTGAGGGAAAAGGAACCAAGAACTCTTAGGGATGCTTTTAGGATTGCTATCAATATTGAGAACAATATGAAAATATTAGGGAAGTTGGGTGGAAAGAAAGATGACCCTAAGTTGTTTGGGGACAAGAAATACAAAAAAGAAAATGATAGGAATGTTGGAACTAAGAGGCAAGAAGAAGATAAATTGGATAAGGTTCTCAATGCATTGAAGGATTTGAAGGCACCTACAAATAGGAACATCAGTGCTCCTACCAATGAAAGGCCTTAGTTCAACAACAATTTCAATAAGCAGAATAGATTGCAGAACTACCCCTACAACACCCAATGGAAGGATGGCAAGCCTATTGTCCCTGTTGCAAGAAATAACAATGAAAAAGGTGTCCTTGACCCTCTACAAAAAGCTTCAATAAATGTCATGGAGGACATACCTTTGTGTGTTGCATGCTAGTCCCATCATTCTGCAGAGCATTGTGTAGTTGCACATTCTATGACTGGAAATCAAGATTGTGGCAGTGAGGAGATAGATCACGAAGAAGATCAAGATGATGTTGGATGCAACATGGCTAATTCATATCTAGGATATGAAGATGATTTTTATTTTGATGAAGAGGTAGATGTAAATGTGAAGAGACACAATCAGGCCCTTTTTCATCAAGAGGTATTTTTTTATAGTGAAGACATTGATAAGAAGACATGTAACATGAACTCTTCTTCTAAGATAGTAAATTTAAGACCTTCTAGAGAAGAGATGGATAGGATTACTACAGAAATGATTTCCCAAGTGAAAACTAGAGGCATGGTGGCAAGGAATACAAATGAGAAGGCTCCAAGAATGTTTATAAAGAGTACCGACTCCAGAGAGCCTAATGAGAACAAATCAAAAGGTGATCACATGGTGAAATTCAAGAATATAAAAGGTAAGAATTGTGAGCCTAAGGGAGTTGGAGTTGAAAAAATTTCTAATGAGACTGAGAAGCTAGTTAACACAATGGCTAAGATTGAAAAAATGAAAGTGGCCAATACACCTAATGTATCAGACAAGCAAAAGGATACTAAAGTAGTGCAGATTGAGATTCCTTTCTCTGATCTTGTTGATATGTTATCTGTATTGTCCCAAATTATAGTTAAGGTTCCATTGTCAGAATTTTTGAGAATCCCTGAACACAAAAATAGAGCTATTGCATGGGTAGATAATGTTCATAACAATGATGTTTCATGCAATGGATCTCAAGATAAAGCTTTGAGAGGTGTTGCTGCTTAGGGAATTGTATCTCAAATTCCTCTTATATATTTGGACAGTTCTATCAATGCTAGCCTTGAGAACATTGATCCATTCTTTTTAAGTGTTCTTGTAAATAGAATGAAGCTAAGAAATTGTATGATTGATAGTGGTGCCTCTAATACTATCATGCCTTTTATAATTATGGAGAAGTTGGGCCTTAAAGTTGATACAGTTCAAGGCAGATGTTGTGCTATGGATCAGAGGGAGGTACCAGTTATTGGGAGTATCAATGCAATGCCATATAGGCTGGCAACATATCTCAAGAAAGAGTTAACAATGAGTTTTTTGGTGGTGGACATCCCTTGTCATTATGGGATGCTACTATCTAGAAGGTGGAGTGCTTCCATGGGTGGAAGTTTATAGTGTGATCTGTCCTATGCCACTTTCAAGATTGATGATTTGTTTGTCAAGATTGAGTGAGAGCCAAGAGTATGCCACATGATTGAGAGAAATATTGATAATGAAACTACATGTTTTGTGGATACTAATATTAATACTTTTAGGGAAGAGATCCCTATACTTGAGAAGGAACCTTTTTTGTCACCTATCTCTATTGAGGTAAGTGTTATTTCTATAAAGGATGATTTGTGGGTAATGTACTTTGATGGTGCAAATTGCAAGGATGGAGCAGGAGCAAGTATTTTACTTATTTCTCCTGATGGAAACACCTACAAATTTTCTTTCACATTGAATTTCTTTTGTACCAACAATATAGCAGAATATGAGACTGTGTTGTTAGGACTGAGGTTGCCACAAAAGTATGGTATTAAGTGTTTGAGTGTTTTTGGTGATTTTGAGTTGGTGGTGTCCCAAGTTAGGTCAGTATATGCTTCCAAGAACAAGAGGTTAAAACAATATAGGAATGCAGTTTGGGATTTGATTGAATATTTTGATGCCTTCAATATTGAGTGGAAGGATAGGAGTAACAATAAGATGGCTGATTTGTTAGCCAATATAGCAATCAATCCCACTGATATTAAATTTGTTGGTATTTCTAAAGTTGAAATTCAGGCTAGGCCTAGTATACCAAACAATATTGAGAATTGGCAAGTTTTTGATGATGATAATGATATCTTGAAGTTCATGAGTTGTGAAGATTAGTATCATGGTTAGGAATTTGATTATTCAGCCTTGGTTGAGTCTATAGAAGGAAAAGAGGTTGTCTTTGGCAATGAGGTCATTTGACTTAAAACTAACAAGGTGCCCAAGGGGCTTGTTGTTTTGGAGACTATCATTGATAATCAGGATAGAGTTCAAAAGAATATCAAAAGAGAAGATCATGTTAATCTAGAGGAGATAAATCTTAGAGCACATTAAGCACCTAAGAAAGTAAACATTGGTAGGGACATGTCTCACAATGTGAGAAAATCTTTGATTGAATTATTGAGAAAATTCAGGCATGTTTTTGCATGGTCATATGATGACTTGAAAGCTTATAGTGAAGATTTATTTCAGCATATCATTTCTTTGAAAGAAGATGCTAAACCTTTCTGGCAAAAAAAAGGCCTATCAATCCTACTTTGGCACCTAACACGCAAGAAGAGTTAATGAAATTGAGAGATGCTAGAATTATCAACCCTATAAGGCACTCTTCTTGGGTTTCAAACCTTGTTCCTATGAGAAAGAAGAATGGTGACATCAAGCTTTGTGTAGACTTCAGGAATTTGAACATCAGCTCATTAAAGGATAATTATTGTCTGCCCAATATGGAAGCTATGTTGCAGAGAGTAACCAGATCAAAATTAATGTCTATGATGGATGGTTTCTTTGGTTACAATCAGGTGGCTGTTACAGAATCAGAACAATTCAAGACAACTTTCACAACACCTTGGGGGACATACATCTATGTGAGAATGCCTTTTGGTCTCACAAATTTTGGTGCTACTTTTCAGAGGGCAATGGATGTTGCCTTTTTAGATTTTAACAATGATTTCCTTGTTGTTTATTAGGATGATTTAACTGGCTACTCCAAGAAGGAAGAAGATCATTATACTCATTTAGAGAAAATATTCATAAGGGATTTGGAATATGGCATTTCATTAAACCAAAGGAAATGTGCTTTTGGTGTCACTGAAGGTAAGTTGCTTGGCCACTTAGTTGGGAAACAAGGAGTAAGAATTGACCCTAAGAGGGTAGTAGCCATTGATAAAATTAAGAGGCTAAAGAATATTAAAGGAATTCAGTCATTCTTTGGTCAGGTCAATTTCTTAAGGAGGTTCATGACAAATTTTGTAGAGATTACTAGACCTATTTCTAAGATGTTGAAGAAGGGATCTACAATCAATTGGGAGGGTGAGCCTGATGAAGCTTTTAGAAATATCAAGTAGGCTATCAAAGATGTGCTAGTGCTTAAGGCACCTGATTATAATGTCCCAATGCACATCTTTTCCTTTTCATCTTTTCATACTATTGTTGTAGTTTTTTTACAAAAGAATAAGGATGGTTTTGAGCAGCCTATTGCATTTTTCAGTAAATCTTTACAGGCTGTTGAATTGAAGTATGACATAAATGAGAAACAAGCATATGCACTTGTGAAGGTAGTCAAGGCTTTTAGGTATTACTTGATGGGAGCAGTTGTGATTGCTTTTATGCTAAGTGCAGCTGTGAATGATATTTTCTCACAACAAGAGGTGTATGGGAGAAGATGTAGATGGATCAATAGGATCCAATAATTCAATGTTGATGTCTAGATTACTAAGTTGGTTAGAGGACAAGGATTGGAAAAATTAATGGCTCAATCCAATCTTGATGCAAATTAGGTAAATCATTCTGAAATTGATTATACATGTGACATGGATGATTGTGTTTGGTATCAGGATATTATGTATTACTTGAGTAATATGAGATGTCCAATAGGAATGAATGATAATCAAAAGAGGACATTGAAATTATAGGCTATCAAGTATGTAATTATGAAATGTAAATTGTATAGAAAGAATTTAGATTGCATACTTTTGAAATGTGTTGATGAAAATCAGGCTAATATGTTGTTGAAAGAAATGCATAAGGGAGTTTGTGGTGGACATTATATGGGTAAAACAACTGCTCATAAAATCTTGAGAGTAGGATTTTGGTGGCCCACAATCTTCAAGGATGCAAAATAGTTGGTGAGGAGGTGCGATGCTTGTCAAAGGTTCTCTAGTAAGTTTAAATTTTCAAGTAATGTGCAATTAAAACCAGTAGAAGTAAAAGCTCCTTTCCAACAATGGGGAATTGATTTCATAGGGGAGATACCAAACAAGTCAAGTGGAGGACAGTCATGGATCTTAGTTGCCACTAATTACTTTACAAAGTGGGTAGAAGCTATACCTACAGGAAATGAAACTAGTAAGGTGGTAATTGATTTTCTATTGAATAATATTATTGCAAGGTTTGGTTACCTTGAGAGAATAGTAAGTGATAATGCCATGTGCTTCAGGTCTACTGAATATAAGGACTTTTGCAAAGGTTTGGGAATTCAAATTTCTAATTCCTCACCTTATCATCCACAAGGAAATGGTTAGGTAGAATCTACTAATAAGAGTTTGATTAAAATCCTAAAGAGGATTCTTGAAAAGAATAAGAGGGCATGGAATTCAAAGCTACCATTAGCTATATGGGCTGATAGGGTAACTATGAAGAGGGCAATTGGTTGTGCACCCTTTGATTTAGTAAATGGAATTCATGCAAGGATGCCTCAGAATAATTTGTTGGAAATGTACAAGTTTATTCAATTATATGATGATGATTTAGATGATAAAATGCAGTTGAGAATTGAGGACCTCATTAGGTTGGATGAGACTAGAAGAGAGTTAGTTGCAAGAAATGCCAGATTGCAGTTGCAGGTTAAGAATTTGTATGATAAGAAGAGTGTTGACTAAGAGTTTGAACTTGGTGATTTGGTGTTAATTTGGAATGCTAGATTGGAGGATAAAGGAAAACATGGTAAGTTTGATCCCATCTGGCTAGGGCCATATCTAATTCATGAGAAATGGGGCCAAGATTCATATATTGTCAAGGAGTTAAATGGTGATATTTAGGAATTTCCAGTTCATGGACAATTCTTGAAGAAATACTTCTTTTGAAGGTATTCTATTTTCCATGAACAGTAGTTAGGTCTGTACATTCTATAAATTATATAAATAAGCTACTTGCCCCTACCCTATTTTGTCCTGGTTTGTCAAGTTTTTGTCTTGTTGCTCTTTGTTGTCAAATTTTGCCTGTGGGATGGTCTGCTTTAAACCAGTGATTCTAGGTCCTTGCTATGCTTGCAGGAGGCATACATCCCTAGACAAAGCCACTATTAGCATGTGCAAAAAAATTTTATGGCTTCATTATCTTTCCCCTGGTCTTTGTTTCATTTTTCAGGTCTCTGGCATTAACCCTTGGTTCAAAAATTCAAAAAACTAGCCATTACATGAAAAACCCTTTATTTTAACCTTGGCCTTGTTATAATTTTATGTTACTTTTACGGGCCACTTAAAATCCTAATCTGCATGTGCTAATTAAAATCCTTTAAGTTGTTCAGTGGTTAGGCTTTCATGTTTGGTGAGGACCCTTTTAACTTTTCCTAGGTTTTGGCTTAATATTTCCTTGGGCCTGTCTCTGACACAATCCTCATCCAACATTTGTCACTAAAGCGCAAGGGTTTTGTCAGAGGTATGTGAAGTTGTGCCTACCATTGATTCATTTTCATGACATAGCCTTTCTTTCCACTGGGTCAAAGGTGACACGTATGCATAGTTGGTGATATTTTATTGGTCCATGTATGAATAGGATGGTAGTTGTCAATGGGACCTAGTTTTTGGATGTGTCAAAGGGTCCTAGTCTTGTCAGCAAATCAACGAAGGGCATATGATCTTATGGGTTTTTTTTGAGGCTTGAGATCATGTGCCATCCATTGATCTCACATCTTACTTTGGCTTACTAATGTGAGTCTTGTGTCAGAGATGACTGAGCATGAGTAGAAAATGATATAATGACAAGTTGTAGTTTGCAGGCAGGCCCAGTGGGTCTGCCAGTCTTGATAAAGTTTTTAGTAGCCAACAAGGTTTAAAAGGTTTCGCTTGTTTTCAAGAAGAAACAGTGGTGTTCTAAATTGGTTGGTGATTCAGTGAGTGTGTATTTGCGTGATCACTAAAGTATCTGGCGGTAGCATAAAGTTTTCCATGAATGGATGACTACCCTTCAATCACTAGTTCGCTAAAGGGGAACCAAGGTCAAATATTTTCTTTTGTTCACTAATTCACTGGAGTTAGTGATGAGTTAAGATTTCATTCTATGATTAGGGAAAAACATTGTTGCAAAGTCGCTTAATATAAACTAGGATTCCTATAATGGATAAATCTTAAAAGACCGTGAAACATAAAGATCTAACAGCCACAATATAAAGTTGGCCCGAGTTCAAATATAGACCGCTGATCTGCTGCAAGCACCATGAATGTGACCATTTTCATTCAAATTCAAATTTTTGAAGGGCTTTCCTACAGCTAGAAGGATTGAAATTGAATGCAGAAGTGACTGGTGTTGGTAAGAAATGATCTATTTTTCATTGCAGTGTGGTCCAGGGTGTGTCATGTTCATCTACAGGGTATGTACTATGCAGTTTTGTGCTCAAGGTGTGTTGCAGGTGGCCACAAAGGGTTGTCAACTTCAAATTTTGAGGATTTACAGTACTTTCCCAGAGATCTATCATGAGTGCAAATCTTTCTTAGGCATGGCTGACTAGTTTTCATTTCCCTATAATAAATTGATGACTGTTTCCAGTTGGTTGGGTAGTTGAAACCCTAACCCAAAGTCATCTGTAGCTTGTTGCATTCTCTTTGAGTATTCCAAGATGACTAGGGAGTATAAGTTGCAGGATTTTTGATTTTGTAAGGGTTCCAAAACATTTTTCTTTTGGTCCCTAGTTGCTGATGGTTTTATACTGATAGAGGAGTTGAATTTTGGGTCTTTTTCCTATCTTTGTATTTCTTTGATTGTATATTGATCCTGAATATGTTAATGAAAATACTATTGAGTTCTAACCTTGCATTTGTGTATGTCTTCTTGTTTCAGTTCTGAGCTCATATATGTTAGTGTCACAAAGTGTATTAACATATGGTAAACAAAGAGTATTGTGAAGTCATCTTTGTGTTCCTAACAAAGTTAGGATTAAATTCATTTAGGTGGGTTCAGTGAGTTTATAACCAAGTAAGAATATGATGTCCTTTTTTTTGAGGGAGAGGAGTAGTAGGCAAAGCACTTATCCTAGATTCAATTGTGTTTGAGTTAAGGTCTTCAGCTGATGTATGTAATTGGGTGACTCTTTTCCCTAGGTTAAGGTACTGGTCCATCCTCTGGAGACATTTCATTGTCATCAGCCACACACACACATTCAAATGATAAAATCTTCAATCAATTAGTAAAGAGTATATAGTTTTATATCATTTAGTGATTCCTTTGGAGAAGTGAATCAAGGGTACACCCACATGAGCATTAGAGCTCAAAGTGTAAGAGGATCTCTTTTGATCCTTGTTAATTGGGCCCCTTTCTTGTAGACTTTGGAGTGGTGATAGAGTCAAAGTGTTATTTAAGTTATCCATCAAATTATAAATCTACAAGTGAAGATCAAAGGGAACTACCAATAGTCCATAAAGTTATCATGGAGGCTTGTGCACTTGGATATATGTTGAATACATGTTAGTGATGTTTTAGTTATGGATGCCTAGTCTGATATTTAGTAGAACTAAATTTATGCAGTCACTATTCACTAGTAGTAGTTTCCTATGTTTATTCAGAAGAGCTAATATAGATTTTATTGGTTGAGTTGCACCCATATTTGGGGTATGTGCCCTTGGAGTTAAGCTTAGAGAAGAGTTATTGATATTCGGTTAAGAGGGCATGAAGTAATTCAGCTTCAGGAGAAAGATCTAGTTATTTTGGTAGAGATGACAGTGTATATCATGCATCTACAATTATCTTATTTGGAAGGTCCTAGATTGTGTTGCGTGCATAGTAGAGCTGATAGAATGTTTATTTAAGTTTGTTATGGTTTCTCTAATATGATTTCAAGGTGGTTCTAATAGGTTGACTTGATCATATCATTTAGAGAGAAGATATTTATAGGTAGTCATTTGTGATTATTGAAGTGTGGTTCATGGTTAATTAAGAAGAGCAGAGTAGAGTGTGCGAAGTATGGAACCATTTGAAGAAGGTCTATGTGACCAAGAAGAGTACTTGTGCTATACATTGTAACTGATCCAGACAAGCAATTCAAAGTGCAATTCACCAAGATCCAAATATAGTGTGTATTTATTATTCAGAAGGTTGTAGCCTTCACCACTTTGAGCAGTGAGCTCATAGACAGTGCATCCTCTCCCCTAATAGGGACTATTGTAGAAGACTCCTAATAGGGTCTGAACCTTGACCAGGTCTACTATACTTAATATATTGTAAAGTTACTCTTAAGAGGGTAAAGGATCTTCTAACAAGGATCATAATACACTAGTACAAAATATTAGTGGGTGTCAATTCCCACTAGGGTTTTTACCTATTTGGGTTTCACCATAACCAAAATATTGGTGTTTTGTTCATGTGTTCTTTCATTGTGTTTATAGTTTATGTTTAAGTATACTTAATTAGATAAAGAATTGAATCTTATAGATAACTGATTCACCCCCCTGCCCCCCCAACCTCTCAATTATCTCTTTGGACTATTCCTAACAATTGGTATTAGAGCCAAGTCCCTCAAAGAGAAATTTTAACATCTTGACATTGATCATATGGCATACTTTAGAAAAGAAATTCCTAAGTGTGATGGAGAGAATTATCTTGATTGGAAGAACAAGATGGTGACTCATTTTTAGTGCATTGCTTTTGAAGTTTTTGATGTAACTATCAAAGAAGTCAAGACTCCTACCCTAGAAGATCTTGGAAAGGATGATGCTATTGAAAGGTAAAAGAAATTGTTTCATCAGAATGCTATAGCTAAATAATCCCTTATCAACACCCTATTTGATAGTGAATTTTTAGAGATAAACAAAGTAGACACCGCCCATAAGATATGGAAGAACCTAGAAGACATGTTTGAAGGTGACAAACAAGAAAAGGATGTGCACAAAAAAACATGGAAGAAAAGATACAATGCATTAGAAATGTTTCTTGAAGAAAACATCAGGGATTATAATCAAAGGGTCAATGAAGCAGTTGCTGGAATCAAGAACAATGGTGGAGAGATCTCAGAAGAAGACATCATGGACAAGTTGATGACTACTCTCACTCTAGAATATGAAAACAAGATCAACATCCTTTATGAGACCATGTAGCTTACATCTAATTTCAAGAGAGAGACCTTGATCAGCAAGGTCTCAGCTTTTGAGATTTCAAGATTGAAGAGAAAACCAAAAAATGAGACAGCCTTCAAAAGCAACAGTTCATGGTAAGAAATCTGGAAACACTTCTGGTAATTTTGATGATGATGATGATGAAGATAAATTAGTAGATGATTTTATTGCTATGATTTCCAAAAGAGAAAAGAAAGGAAAAGGAAACCATGAAGGTTAGTTACCATTTAAGTGCTTTTCATGTAATAAGATTGGTCACTTTGCATCTAAGTGTCCTACTAGAGCTAGAAAGTTCAAAAATGATTACAAACCTAAGTACTCTAAGGAATGTTACTATGTTGGAGATGGAGTTTCTAATGATGAATCAGGAGAAGAAGAAATTGGATTCATTGTTATGGTAGACAAAATGATTGATAAGAAAAATCACAAAATTAAGAAAGAGGAACAAGAGCTAGCATTAATCTCCCAAGTAGATATAAGGACAGACTGGATTATAGATAGTGGTTGCACACATCACATGACAAGTGATAAAGGCATATTTGTTCATTTGAAAAAATAAAATGGTGGTATGGTTAGATTTGGAGACAACACTCCTAAACCCATAGTTGGTAGAGGAGGCATCACTTTAGATGGAAAGAATAGTATTAATGATGTTCTCTATGTTGATGGTTTGGAACGTAACCTTCTTAGTGTTGGACAGTTACTTGGAAAAGGCTATCAGTTGGAGTTCAAAGATGAAAAATGAATCATTAACAACAAAGATGGTGTTATGATTGCATCATGTTCAAAGACAAGAGGTAATGTATTTCAACTCAATTCAGAAGCAAGTTGTTTTGTTGATAAAGTTGATGACAATTGGTTGTGGCATAAAAGACTATGTCATATCAACTTTGATAACATAGTAAAGATAAGAAATGTCAAGGCAATAAGAGATCTACCTAGCATAGAAAATCCATTTGATACTATATGTAAGGAATGTGTGATGGGAAAGCATGTGAGAAATTCATTTAGGAGAAAGCTTAATTCAACAGAGAACAAGTTGAATCTGATTCATACTGACCTACGTGGTCCAATTCAAACAAGATCATACTATGGTAAAAGGTATTTTATTTTGTTTCTTGATGATTATACTAGGATGATGTGGGTTGCATTCTTGAAAGATAAGTTAGAAGCATTTGAGAAGTTCAAAATATTTAAAGCTAAGGTTGAGAATGAATCTAGACTAAAGATAAAATGTTTAAGATCAGGTAGAGGAGGAGAATTCACCTCTGACAAATTCTATGAGTACTATGAAGAACATAGGATAGAGAGATAGTTGAGTGCACCTAGAACCCCTCAGCATAATGGAAATGCAGAGAGAAGGAACATGATCATCCTTGATATAGCACACACCATTATGATAGAAGGAAAAGTTGGACACACCTATTGGAGAGATACAGTCAATAGAATAGTCTATACCATCAATAGAATTCAATTGAGGCCTGGTGCTAACAAAAAACCATATGAGCTTTGGTTTGGTACTATTCCCATAGTAAAATACTTTAGAATATTTGGAAGCAAGTGGTACATCAAGAGGGATGAAGCAATAGGAAAGTTTGATGCAAGAAGAGATGAAGGTATTTTCCTTGGTTACTCTACTAAAAGTAAAGCTTATAGATGTTTCAATTTAAGATTGAAAAAGATAATTGAAAGTGCTCATGTTAAGATTGATGAAAAGTTCATGGT
>BSBK01008672.1:90000-95000 GCA_027943335.1 Chamaecyparis obtusa | reverse complement strand
TTCCCTTGGCCAGGGTTTCCTCGAGAACATATCATGTGTTATGAGTTCTTTCTATTTACTGCTATGTTTGTTAATCAGCTTGATAATCTTTGTATGTACTAAAGTAATCTGTTATATCCATAAGTGGGCAAAAGAAAAATTTTGTGAAATACTGATTCACCCCCCCTCTCAGTATTTCTTATTTCTAACAATTGGTATCAGAGCACAATTACTCAGAGAAGGAACATTCAAGGAAAGCTTAGCAGCTTGAGTAAGATCTCTATGGATATGGATCAACTTCAGAAGAATCTTGAAGAAGCTCTTGAATAGATTGATATGCTTACTGATGAAAGAAACTCCTTAAGAAGAAAATATGAAGATGCAAAGAATACTATTGACAAATTAAAAGGTAAGATTGAAGATCTGAAATTTGAAAAGAAATCTGATATGCTTGTTGAAGATTATGATGAATTAGAAAAAGAAAATGAGATCCTTAAGCATGAGTTGAAGATAGTAAATCTGAAGCTAGTATGAAAGATGGAAATTTGAGATCTGATAATGAAACATTGAAAATTGAGAATGAAGATCTAAGGTTAAGACTTGAAAAGGAAACATCCGAATCTGAAAAAGTAAAAGTGCAGTATGTGTAACTTGAGAAGTATAATAAAATTGTGAAGGGTGAATTAACTTAATCTAAACAACAACTTGAAAGGCTATATTCAAAAAGTGATAAGACTGAGAAAAAAATTTCTTTTGGAGAACCATTCTTTGATAGGACTGGATTTGGAGATAGTATGTTTAGAACAAACCATGAAAGTAAGAAGCCAGATTTGAAGACATCTGAAAGTGTGGATGAAATAAAGCTAGATGAGAACACATTGGAAGATCCACCTAAAGAAGAACCACCTAGAGAGAAAGAAGAATCAAAGCAAGAAGAATCAAAATAGGAAGATTGATCTAAAGGTATGCAAAGAGAATTCAAAGGTAGATGTTTTTCTTGTAATACTATTGGGCACATGAAGAGAGATTGCACAGGTAAGCAATTTAAACCTCTTAATGGACATTGTTATAATTGTCATAGTTTTGGACATAGAGCTAATGAATGTAGAAGACCTAAAGTAATTTTGAATAATTATGATAGAATGATTGGGAATACTAACAATGCAGATAAGAAATCTATTGAAGAAATGAATCAAAGAAAAGTGGTAGTATGTTTTAGATGCAACAAAGTAGGACATATTACTAGAAATTGTAGGTCATAGATTAACTAGCAAGGACAGAGATTTGGAAACAATGGAATCATTTGTCAGATATACAACAAGTTTGGACAGTCAGCAAGATTTTGTAGAATGAACAATGGAGGTTATCATCATAACCCTAACCCTAGGAACAATGCAAGAAGGAATGAAAATGCAGGGAACAAAGAGAAAGGTTGCTGAAGCAATAAAGATGAAGTAAAATTTGATAAAGGCACAGATCAAGGACGTATAGTCAGAATTGAAAGTAGTCAGGAAGGTAATGTAACTAATGGTAAGGATGAATCTTTACCTGACCCTTCTTTAAGTACTTAAATTATGTAAGTTTATGTAGTTTAGGACTTAGGATTAGTGTAGATTAGGAATTTCAATGAGTTAAGTTTTGCGCAGTTGGATATAGGTTTATTATGTTGTACTAATGCTATGGTTAAGTGTGCAAAAGAAAATATTGTGTTTTGTGAGGTCACAAAAAGTTTTATGGTTGGAGGTTTACAGAATCAGCTTTTTGAGGTTTTAGCAGCAAAATGAATGAATGTGATGTCAGATCAAGTCAATGTGAAGTGTTATAAGGTTGAAATCAAAGTTATCACAATTACAAAGTGATTTAAAAAAGATTTGAAATAAGAAAAGCAAGTTGAGGATGATTTGAAGAAGTTTGGAAGCAGTTTGTAGCGACGATCATACTGAAACCCTAGACTTGCAATGTTGAGGTATTTTCTGATTATTAATCAGTTGATGAGATGGATATTTCTATGGTTCATAATGTTAAGGATAAGAATAGACCTAAGATTAAGAAAGAACTAGTAGAACCAGCTGAAATTGATAACAGTCTAGCACTATCATCCATACCAAACGGAGTATTGCACATTGAGAATGTTAAAGGATATTTAGGTTGCAAGTTTAAAACTTTGGGAGATGCAAATTTTAGTGATGATTATAGGAAATTGTACAATCAAGGCATGTCAGTTAAACCAGCTTATGGGCACCTAGAGAATAATGAAATTATCAAATATTCCATGAAGTATGAATTCAATGATGAGGAATGTACCAAGATCATTTTAAGTAGAATCCACAATGGGAAATTCTGGATGGAGGATAGAGCTATTGATATAACTACCGACCTAATTCATGAAGTTAATGGATTATCAAAAGTTGGAGAGATTCCACTGAATGAAAAGAACATGAGAAAGATTTTTTTAGACAACACTGGATCTAGTTATAATGGTAGAGGAATTGCGATAAGTAAGATTAAGCAAGATGATGTTAGGTACCTTTGCAAGATCCTAAAAACTAAATTTTGTGGTAGTTCAAGGGAATATGACATGGCTAAAGGAATGGTTCATGTAGCTTATCTTATGTGTATTGAGAAGAAACCAATAGACCTATGTGAAATTTTGAAAATTCAGTTATTTGAGAACTTAGAAAAGATTAAGAAGGCTAAGTACACATAGTTTAGGTTTTCATCTCTAATAACCTATATGTTTTTCCATATTTTGAGAAGATTTACTTACATATTTGATTAGAGTGACAATGTTAATACAATGGAAAGAATAAAATTAGTCTACATGAAGCACCTTTTTGATAAAGTTAATGACAGTGTGAAGCTTGTATTGAAGACTTTTTAGAATATTGTTAAGAACAAATCAAGGATTCCTCAATCCTTAGTTGAAAAGCATAAAGATGACATTTGTTTTATGGTAGACACTGATTTCACCTACATTGAAGTAGTTGATCCTAGAATGGAATTCATAGACCCTCTTGGCTATGAAATATCTGAAGCAGAAATAGTAGGATATGTGAGTAGATTGTTAAAGTGTGAGTTGGATGGTCATGCAAATACGTTTGGAACCTATGAAGAGAATTTCAACTCTGCAATAAGTTTGATAGAAAAGAAGCAATCTAGTAAGAGATTTGAATCTACTATGAAGAAAATACTGAAAGAATATGGTATGTCAAGTCATGAGTTTGACATAGCTAAGAAGACTGCAGAAGCCTTGAAGCAAAGTGAAAATCTTGTAATTTCACCTGAGACATCTAGTGCAGATCCTATTGATCCTATTGTAGTAAAGGTAAAAGTTGAAGTACCTAAAAAAGATGGAGATAAATCTTTTTCTCCTATTCCTAGCAAAAGAGTAAAAGTGAGTGCAACAGGACCCGACAAGAGATAGAAAGTGATTGTACCACCTATACCTAGAAATGTAGTAGTAATTAAAGATGATGATGTAGTTTCAACCAAGAAGAAAACTTGGAAACCAAGAATTGAAAGAGTTAATGAAGATATATTGAAGCATGGAGACTTCACTAAGTTGAATAAATTCTATGATCTATATGGATCATTTGACAGATTGAACTTTGAAAATGCAATGATTACACATATGATTGTGATAGATAAGAAACTTAGCACTATTCATGGTAAGATCCCAGAAGATTTGTATAATAGACTTGTGAATAGAAAATAGAGAGCACAAGAAGAGGACATAAAGATGAGAGAACATGTAATCAGACAATTCTGTGAAGTTGAGGATGAAGATCATTTGAAGAGATTCTTGAAGTCTCTTGGAACTTTTTTTGAGAACTAAGAGAAGGACAATCCTTATAATGGGAGGCAAAAGGGAGGAAGTACAGAAAGAGATAGAGCAAGTAGTAATGCAAGTTCTTACAGATATAGTTGCAGAAAAACATCTTGAATCTGACCCTCAGTAGAAGCAATTAGAGGAACTGTATGCAGAGGAAATTGGTATTGAAGAAGTTCCATCTTCTTCACATATCAATATTGGCAAAGAATCAATGGATATTGAAGGCACCAAAGTGACTCTAGAATCAGATGATGCAGTATTTCATGGCTTAGGAAACATTGTTGACAATTTGGCTTTGGGAGAGCAAGAAAAGGTCATAGAATCAGAGAAGAATATAGAGGTAGAGCAAGCACTAGCAGTATTAGAATCAGTTCCAGTAGAGCAGTCAGTGAAAGGCAAACAAATTTTGACAGAGGCTACTACCTCTAGTGCACCTTCTATACTAGTTGAATACATTAGTGCACCTGATAGTAAGAAGAGGCATATTGGTTCAATGTTTGAAGACCTTAGAAAAGAAGTTGAAGATGATCATCAGCTTGAGTTCATCACATCTCTGAATAAAATTATTGGAAAGAATAAGAAGGTGAAGGACCTTGAAGGAAAAATTAGAGTTTTGACAGAGAAACTTGAGAGTGTGATCAGCACTAAGGTATCTGAATCAGATCCACTTGAGAAAGCTAAAATGGTAATGAATTCTTTTGACTTTGAATTTTCTAACTTGAAGGATATTGCTAAGATAAAAGTTCAGAAAGACTATGAAGCAGAAATGAAACAAAATTTAAGTGTAAATATTCAAAATGATATTGGTAGTTTAGATGTATGCATAAAGAATTTGAGGAAACATTTTGAGATAGGAAAGAATTTGTACATACAATGCACTAAACCAAAAACCCTAACAGTTGAAGAGGATAAGAAGATCAGAGAGAATTTAGATGCTATTATAGTTGAGACAAACACCTTGACAAGCCCTAATGTCAAGATAAGTTCTATAGAGAAGAACATAAGGAAGTTGAAAGATGAAATCAGAATGTTAGCAGAGGAGAAGAATAGAAAGATGATCAGGGTTAACATCTTGAGAGAGCATGTCTCAATCAAGATATCAATTGTTGAAGATCAAATTGAGCAATGTCTTTCAGCAAAGACATCTTTTCAAAAGTTTAGCTTCGATTCCCTGCAAGCTTGTCAGATA
>BSBK01008672.1:0-85000 GCA_027943335.1 Chamaecyparis obtusa | reverse complement strand
GTAAAGTGCTCATCACCCAAACTTTTCACCTCATACGAGGCCTCTAAAGCCTTCAAAACTGAATTCAAATTTTTTGTGCCCTACTGCCACCACCGAAAATCTTCAATATCTTCAAAACTAGACATTATCTAGCCATGAAACCTTATCCGTAGATTGATACGACTGAGATGAACCTCCACATGTGAAATTAGAACATTTTGAGATCGTATGACAACCTTACTAAAAACAACAAGTTTCCATAACTAGCAGCTCTGCAATAGCTAGCCCTTAGTGAATACAAAAATAGAAATATTTTTGGGTGATGCAAGATTTCCCTTAAACCCAGGATGCTCCTGCATCAGACACCCGGGGTAATTTGAGAAGTGACCCTGTCATGACTCAGGTTTGTAGAGGAAAACCAAGATGATTAACCTCCTTCTTTGTTAGCCATGATGAATCTTCAACAAGTCATCCTTTCCACTTGACTAGATATTCTTCATATGTCCTATTTCTTTTACTTCTGCCAACATGACTATCTAGTATTTCTTCAATCTCCTTGATATCTAAACTCATTGCTGGAATACTCCGCTATGCTACTATAACCTCATCTTCAAGACCTCCCTCATGATACTCTTTCAAATCTAAAATGTTAAATACTGGTGAAATATTTAGCTCAGTAGGAAATTCTAACTCATATGCATTTCCTAAATCATGCTTCTTCAGTATCTTACACGGTCCAAACTTCTTCATTTTCAGCTTGTTATATGTACCAACTAGAAACCGCTCCTTCCACAAATGAACCATGACTTCATCCCCAACCTAAAATTCATTATGCCTCCTTTTCTCATCTGCCTTAGCCTTATACTATGCATTAATCTTGGTAATGTGCTTCCTCACCTCCCCATGGATCTTTTTCAAATGTTCCACAAAATCCTCAACTTCAGAACTACTTGTTTCTCCTTTATCTATCTTTCTCAACTTAGATGCATTTCTTGGACTGCTACCATATACAATTTGTGAATGATGTGATGAATTAAACTTCAAATCTATCTTCAACTCTTCACTTTCTGCTAGTGTCATTCTATGTGCTACCTTGATTGGAAAACTAGCTCCTGGAATCAAGTGCATCTGATGACTAATCTTTCTTACTAGTGGTAATCCATCAAGTACATTATTAGGTACAATATCTTGAAAATCATTCAATAATTCTACAACTTCTATAGGTACATCTTCTACTTCCTCTTTCCCAGCCTTTGGAATTAGGGTAAAACACATATGCTCATGTCGCATACCATCTAAAAAATTTCCTCTATCAACAAAAGTTATTCTTGCATTACCACATACCTTTTGTTCTGTTTCCTTCAATGGTTTTAGCTTATGTCGCACTCCATCCTTTGTCAGGGAATAGGTATTCAAATGACCATCGTGTACAGCACATCTGTCAAACTACCATGGTCTACTCAAAAACATATGACATGCATCTATAGATATGATATCACATAGTACCTCATCTTGGTAACCACCAATCTTGAACTTTACTAGGCAGTATTCACTGACCATGACCTTGTGATCATCTTGCACCCAGGCAACCCAATATGGATGTGGATGTTTCTACCTCTTGAGCTTTAGCTTTGTCACCATTTTGTCTGACACCAAATTATCAGTGCTACCACTATCAATAATCACATCATAGCATTTACCCTCACACTTTCATCTAGTGCAAAACAAGCTCCCCCTTTGCTCAGGTTCATTCTCACCACTCAACAAGACTCTTCTATTAATCAGCATTTCTCCTCTCTCAACATCTTCAAAATTTGATGATCTAGCATCTTCATCTACATGTACAACTTTGGCTTGGACTTCATTCCTCCTATCTATCCTTCCTTGGCATTGAGGACATTCAAATGCCTTATGACCTTCTTCTCCATAGTGAAAACATGTTCCACAGAAGCCTCCTCTTCCCAAACCTTGTCCTCTTCCTCTTCCTCTCTGATCTCTATTGTTCTAATCTTGAAAATGATTGACATTATCTATTCTCTGATTCTAACTATTACTGGCCTCATCCTGCCTTTTCAGATCTTCATTTCGATCTCCATATGACCATCCACTAGATCTCCCATCATGAGCTCTTCCACTTTGTCTACTCTCAAACTTCTTGTTCAACTTTTCCTCTACTTTTAGGACAAAATTTTATGCATCTTCAATACTATTCATTAGAACTAGATTCAACTCCTCCTCAATGCTTGGCCTCAACCCATTAAGGTATTTGGCAAATTTCTCCTTATCAGCTTCTACATGGCCTATTTTGATGAGGATTTGATAGAACTCCTTTGTATAATCCTGAACAAATCATCTCGCTTGCTTTAAACTTTGCTTTTTTCTCAGTAGCTCAAGCTCATAATCAAAAGTGATGAATTGTCACTTTAATTTATCCACCATCCGCCCCCATCTTGTGATTTTATCCTTTCCTCTTTGATTTCTCTCCAATTGGATCTCTTGCCACCAAATCTTTGCATGACCCTTTAGTCTGGCCTTCACAAATTTGACCAGATCAAGATCCTCGATATCTTCATACTTGAAATATTCTTCACATTCATTGATCTAGTCGATCAACTCTTCTGGGTTAAGATTTCCAAAAAATGTCAGGACCTCAATCTTAGGTCTCTTCCCGATCTTTGAGATAGCTTGGAAAATTCTTTCTTCCTCTTGGTTCACAACTTTGACTTCTTCTTCTTGATCTTCTTCTTTGGCTTCATCCTCGCTTTCATCTCTGGCATTAAGATTCATTTCTCTACAAATCTCCTCTTGCAATGCTCATAGTTGTCTCTGTAGTTCCCTAACCTCAGGTGTTACAACACCAGCTCTTATGCCACATTCCCTTCATGGAGGCATTTTCACACTTCTCCCTAAAACCCTAACCATAGTCCTAGTGAAAGCTACCTCACAGTCGGTGATCTATCTACATAGAAACCCTAACCATGGTACTGGTGCAAACTACCTAACAATCGGTGATCTATTTACACAGAAACCCTAACCCATGGTCCAGGTGCAAACTACCTCACAACTGGTGGTCTATTTACACACTTAGGAACTCCTACTCTGATACCACTTGATGAAGGGTGCTCCACTTAATACCACAAACACATAACTGAAATAGAGAAACAACAACAATAATATGCACGAACAAAAAAATGGCTTCTTATTATCTCCACAAATGTGGAATCACAAACTTATAGAATTACAATATGCAAAGCCACATGGGCATTCCCTTACAATATTCTATAGGACAAAGCCTTGAATCAATACCTAGAACTATCCCAAACTCCCCTAGACAACACTACGGACCTTCTTTATATAGGAATTTTTTCACCGCCCGAGAAGGTTCTAGAAATTTAGCCCTAAGGGCTGACCAAACTTAGAATTATTTTATTTTTCAATTTGTTACATCAAAGTCAACTTAAAATAACTTTTGAAACCTGAATAGAAATTTTTAAGGAAAATTATTTTCCACCATTTTAGGTGGCCCAACTTTCGAAGACCATAAGTCATCACCAGTTGAGTCGATTGACTACTATAACCCCATTATGAAAATTCCACGAAGTGCTCTACAGGCTTGACTGGCGCAAAGAACCTATCACACAAATTTTTGACCTCATTCAGGGCCTCTAAAGCCTTCAAATCTGAGTTTGAATTTTCTATACCCTGCTGCCAACACCGAAAATCTTCAATATCTTCAAAACTAGACCTAATCTAGCCATGAAACTTTACCGGAAGACTTATATGACTAAGATGAACCTCCACATGTGAAATCAGAACATTCCAAGATTGTATGACCAACTGACTTAAAATAGCAAGTTTCCATAAATAGTAGCTTTGCATAAGATAGCCCTTATTGAATACAAAAATAGAAATATTTTTGGGAGATGCAAGATTTCCCTTACACCCAGGATGCTCCTACATCAGACACCTAGGGTAATTTGAAAAGTGAGCCTGTCATGACTTAGGTGTGTAGAGGAAAACCAAGATGGTTAACCTCCTTCTTTGTTAGCCATGATGAATCTTCAATAGGTCATCCTTTCCACTTGACCAGATATTCTTCATATGTCCTATTTCTTTTACTTCTGCCAACATGACTATCTAGTATATCTTCAATCTCCTTGATATCTGAACTGGTTGCTAGAATACTCCACTGTGCTTCTGTAACCTCATCTTCAAGACCTCCCTCACGATACTCTGTCAAATTTGAAATGTTAAATACTAGGGAAATATTCAGCTCATTAGGTAATTCTACCTCATATGCATTTCCTAAATCATACTTCTTTAGTATCTTACATGGTCCAAACTTCTTCATTTTCAGCTTGTTATATGTACCAACTGGAAACCGCTCCTTCTACAAATGAACCATGACTTCATACCCAACCTAAAATTCCTTATGCCTCCTTTTTTAATCTTCCTTAGACTTATACTCCACGTTCATCTTGGTAATGTGCTTCCTCACCTCCCCATGGATGTTCTTCAAATGTTCTACAAAATCCTCAGCTTCAGCACTACTTGTTTCTCCTTTATCTATCTTTCTGAACTCAGATGAATTTTTTGGACTACTACCATATACAATTTGTGGATGACATGATGAATTAAAATTAAAATTTGTCTTCAACTCTTCACTTTCTACTAGTGTCATTCTGTGTGCTACCTTGTTTGGAAAACTAGCTCCTGGAATCAAGTGGATTTGATGACTAATATTTCTTACTAGTGGTAATCCATCAAGCACATTATCAGGTACAATATCCTGAAACTCGTTCAATAATTCTACAACTTCTACAAGTACATCTTCTACTTCCTCTTTCCCAGCCTTTGGAATTAAGGTAAAACACATATGCTCATGCCGCATACCATCTAATAAATTTCCTCTATCAACAAAAGTTATTCTTGCATTACCACATACCTTTTCTTCTATTTCCTTCAATGGTTTTAGCTTATGTCGCACTCCATCCTTTGTCAAGGAATAGGTATTTCCACAACTATCATGTATAGCACATCTATCAAACTATCATGGTCTACCCAACAACATATGACATGCATCCATAGATATGATATCACATAGTACCTCATCTTGGTAATTGCCAATCTTGAACTTTACAAGGAACTGTTCACTAACCATGACCTTGTGGTCATCCTGTACCCAGGCAACCTGATGTGGATGTGGATGTTTCTACCTCTTGAGCTTCAACTTTTTCACCATCTCATCTGACACCAAATTGTCAATGCTACCACTATCAATAATCACATCATAGCGTTTACCCTCATACATGCATCTAGTGCGAAATAGGCTCCTCCTTTGCTTAGGTTCATTCTCAAAACTCAACAAGATTCTTCTATTAATCAATTTTTCTCCTCTTTCAGTATCTTCAGAATTTGATGATCTGGCATCTTCATCTACATGCACAACTCTATCCTTGACTTCATTCCTCATATCTATCCTTCTTTTGCATTGAGGACATTCAAATGCCCTATGACTTTCTTCTCCATAGTGAAAACATGTTCCATGGAAGCCTCCTCTTCCTGAACCTTGTCCTCTTCCTCTTCCTCTCTAATCTCTATTGTTCTAATCTTGGAAATGATTGAGTTTATCTCCTCTCTGATTATGACTATTACTAGCCTCATCCTACCCTTTTGTATCTTCATTTCAATCTCCATATGACCATGCACTGGATCTCCCATCATGACCTCTTTCACTTTGTATGCTCTCAAACTTCTTGTTCAACTTTTCCTCTACTTTTAGGGAAAACTTGTATGCATCTTCAGTACTATTCATTCAAATCAGATTCAACTCCTCCTGAATGCTCAGCCTCAACCCATTAAGGTATCGGGCAACTTTCTCCTTATCAGCTTCTGCATGGCCTATTTTGATGAGGATTAGATAGAACTCCTCTATATACTCCTGGAGAGATCATCCTGCTTGCTTTAAACTTTGCATTTTTCTTAGTAGCTCAAGCTCATAATCAACAGGGATGAATTGTCTCTTCAATTTATCCACCATCCACCCCCATCTTGTGATTTTATCCTTTCCTCTTTGATTTCACTCCAATTGGATCTCTTGCCACTAGATCTTCAGATGATTTTTTAGTCTGGCCTTCATAAATTTGACCCAATTAGGATCCTTGATATCTTCATACTCAAAATATACTTCACATTCAATGATCTAGTCGAACAACTATTCTGGGTTAAGATTTCCAAAAAATGTCGGGAACTCAATCTTAGGTCTCTTCCCAATCTTTGAGATAGCTCAGAAATTCTTTCTTCCTCTTGGTTCACAACTTCAACTTCTCCTTCTTGATCTTCTTCTTTTGCTTCATCCTCACTTTTGTCTCTAGCATTAAGATTCTTTCCTCTACGAATCTCCTCTTGCAATGCTCGCACTTATCTTTACAATTCCCTAACCTCAGGTGTTACAACACCAGCTCTTCTACAATGTTCCCTTCGTGGAGGCATTTTCATGCTTCTTGCTGAAACACTAACCATAGTCCTAGTGCAAACTACCTAACAGTCAGTGATCTATCTACACAGACACCCTAACCACAGTCTTGGTGCAAATTGCCTCACAATCGGTGATATATTTACATAGAAAACCTAACCCATGGTCCCAGTGCAAACTACCTCACAATCGGCGGTCTGTTTACTCACTCAGGAACTCCTGCTCTGATACCACTTGATGAAGGGTGCTCCCCTTAATACCACAAACACATAACATCAATAGAGAAATAACAAAAATAATATGCAAGAATAGAAAATTAGCTTCTTATTATGTCCACAAATGTGGAATTACAAACTTTCAAAATTACAATATGCAAAGCCACAGAGAAACAACAACAATAATATGCAAGAACAGAAAATTGGCTTCTTATTATCTCCACAAATGTGCAATCAAAAACTTTTAGAATTACAATATGAAAAGCCAAATGGACATTCCCTTACAATATTCTATAGGACAAAGCCTCGAATCAATGCCTAGATCTACTACCTAGAACTATCCCGAAGTCCACTAGACAACACTATGGGCCTTCTTTATATAGGCATTTTTTCACTGCCCGAGAAGGTTCCAAAAATTTATCCCTAAGGGATGACCAAACTTAGAATTATTTTATTTTTCAATTTATTACATCAAATTTGGCTCAAAATAATTTTTGAAACCTGAATAGAAATTTTGAAGGAAAATTATTTTTCACCATTTTATGTGGCCCGACTTTCGGAGACCATAAGTCATCACCAGTTGAATCGATTCACTACTATAACCCCATTTTGAAAATGCCACGAAGTTCTCTATAGGCTTGATTGGCGCAAAGCACCTATCATACAAATTTACAACCTCATTCGGGGCCTCTAAAGCCTTCAAATCTGATTTTGAGGTCTCTGTACCCTACTACCAACAATGAAAATCTTCAATATCTTCAAAACTAGACCTGATCTAGCCATGAAACTTTACCGGTAGGCTGATACGACTGCGATGAACCTCCACATTGTGAAATCAAAACATTCCAAGATCATATGACCAACTTACTAAAAATAGCAAGTTTCCATAAATAGTAGCTCTGCACAAGATAGCCTTTATTGATTACAAAAATAAAAATATTTTTTGGTGATGCAAGATTTCCCTTACACCCAGGATGCTCCTACATCAGACACCTAGGGTAATTTGAGAAGTGACCCTATCATGACTCAAGTGTGTAGAGGAAAACCAAGATGGTTAACCTCCTTCTTTTTTAGCCATGATGAATCTTCAATAGGTCATCCTTTCCACTTGACCAGATATTCTTCATATGTCCTGTTTCTTTTGCTTCTACCAACATGACTATCCAGTATGTCTTCAATCTCCTTGATATTTAAACTGGTTGCTGGAATACTCCACTATGCTGCAGTAACCTCATCTTCAAGACCTCCCTCATGATACTCTATCAAATTTGAAATGTTAAATACTGGGGAAATATTCAGCTCATTAGGCAATTCTACCTCATATGCATTTCCTAAATCATTTTTCTTTAGTATCTTACATGGTCCAAACTTCTTCATTTTCATCTTGTTATATGTACTGACTGGAAACCACTCCTTCTACAAATGAACCATGACTTCATCCCCAACATGAATTCTTTATGCCTCCTTTTCTCATCTGCCTTAGCCTTATACTCCACATTCATCTTGGTAATGTGCTTCCTCACCTCCCCATGGATGTTATTGAAATGTTCTACAAAATCCTCAGCTTCAGCACTACTTGTTTCTCCTTTATCTATCTTTCTCAACTCAGATGCATTTCTTGGACTACTACCATATACAATTTGTGGATGATGTGATGAATTAAACTTCAAATTTGTCTTCAACTCTTCACTTTTTGCTAGTGTCATTCTGTGTGCTACCTTGTTTGGAAAACTAGCTCTTGGAATCAAGTGCATTTGATGACTAATCTTTCTTACTAGTGGTAATCCATCAGGCACATTATCAGGTACAATATCCTAAAACTCATTCAATAATTCTACAACTTCTATAAGTACATCTTCTACTTCCTCTTTCCTAGCCTTTGGAATTAAGGTAAAACACATATGCTCATGCCGCATACCATCTAAGAAATTTCCTCTATCAACAAAAGTTATTCTTGCATTACCACATACCTTTTCTTCTATTTCCTTCAATGGTTTTACCTTATGTCGCACTCCATCCTTTGTCAGGGAATAGGTATTCACACAACCATCATTTACAACACATCTATCAAACTACCATGGTCTACCCAACAACATATGACATGCATCCATAGATATGATATCACATAGTACCTCATCTTGGTAACCGCCAATCTTGAACTTTACTAGGCACTGTTCACTGACCATGACCTTGTGATCATCCTGCACCCAGGCAACCTGATATGGATGTGGATGTTTATAACACTTGAGCTTCAACTTTGTCACCATCTCATCTAACACCAAATTGTTAGTGCTACCACTATCAATAATCACATCACAATATTTACCCTCATAGTTGCATCTAGTGCGAAATAGGCTCCTCTTTTGCTCAGGTTCATTCTCACCACTCATCAAGACTCTTCTGTTAATCAGTGTTTCTCCTCTTTTAACATCTTTAGAATTTGATTATCTGGCATCTTCATCTACATGTGCAACTCTGGCTTGGACTTCATTCCTCCTATCTGTCCTTCCTTGGCATTGAGGACATTCAAATGCCCTATGACCTTCTTCTCCACAGTGAAAACATGTTCCATGGAAGCCTCCTCTTCCTAAACCTTTTCCTCTTCCTCTTCCTCTCTAATCTCTATTGTTTTGATCTTGGAAATGATTGACATTACCTCCTCTCTGATTCTGACTATTACTGGCCTCATCCTACCTTTTCAGATTTTCATTTTGATCTCCATATGACCATCCACTAGATCTCCCATCATGAGCTCTTCCACTTTGTCTACTCTCAAACTTCTTGTTCAACTTTTCCTCTACTTTTAGGGAAAACTTGTATGCATCTTCAATACTATTCATTCAAACCAGATTCAACTCCTCCTAAATGCTCGGCCTCAACCCATTAAGGTATCGGGCAACTTTCTCCTTATCAGCTTCTGCATGGCATGTTCTGATGAGGATTCGATAGAATTCCTCTGTATACTCCTGAATAGATCATCTCGCTTGCTTTAAACTTTACATTTTTCTCAGTAGCTCAAGCTCATAATCAACAGGGATGAATTCTTGCTTCAATTTATCCACCATCCACCCCAATCTTGTGATTTTATCCTTTCCTCTTTGATTTCCCTCTAATTGGATCTCTTGCCACCAGATCTTTGCATGACCCTTTAGTCTGGCCTTCACAACTTTGACCCAATCAAGATGTTCAATATCTTCAAACTCAAAATATTCTTCACATTCATTGATCTAGTCGATCAACTCTTCTAGGTTAAGATTTCCAGAAAATATCAAGACCTCAATCTTAGGTCTCTTCCCGATCTTTGAAATAGCTCAGAAAAGTCTTTCTTCCTCCCGGTTCACAACTTTGACTTCTCCTTCTTGATCTTCTTCTTTAGCTTCATCCTTGCTTTTGTCTCTGATATTAAGATTCATTCCTCTATGAATCTCCTCTTGCAATGCCCACACTTGTCTCTGCAGTTCCCTAACCTCAAGTGTTACAACACTAGCTCTTCCGCCACGTTCCCTTCATGGAGGCATTTCCATGCTTCTCACTGAAACCCTAACCATGGTCCTGGTGCAAACTACCTCACAGTCGGTGATCTATCTACATAGAAACCCTAACCATGGTCCTGGTGCAAACTACCTCACAATCGGTGATCTATTTACATAGAAACCCTAACCCATGGTCCTGGTGCAAACTGCCTCACAATTGGTGGTCTGTTTACACAATCAAGAACTCCTACTCTGATACCACTTAATGAAGGGTGCTCCCCTTAATACCACAAACACATAACATAAATACAGAAAAAACAAAAATAATATGCAAGAATAGAAAATTAGCTTCTTATTATGTCCACAAATGTGGAATTACAAACTTTCAAAATTACAATATGCAAAGCCACAGAGAAACAACAACAATAATATGCAAGAATAGAAAATTGGCTTCTTATTATCTCCACAAATGTGCAATCAAAAACTTTTAGAATTACAATATGCAAAGCCAAATGGGCATTCCCTTACAATATTCTATAGGACAAAGCCTCGAATCAATACCCAGATCTACTACCTAGAACTATCCCGAACTTCCCTAGACAACACTACGGGCCTTCTTATATAGGCATTTTTTCACCGCCTGAGAAGGTTCAAAGAATGTAGCCCTAAGGGCTGACCAAACTTAGAATTATTTTATTTTTCAATTTGTTACATCAAAGTCAGCTCAAAATAACTTTTGAAACCCGAACATAAATTTTGAAGGAAAATTATTTTCTACCATTTCAGGTGGCCTGACTTCTCGAGACCATAAGTCATCACCAGTTGACCTGATTGACTATTATAACCCCATTTCAAAAATGCCACAAAATGCTCTACAGGCTTGACCAGCGCAAAGCACTCATCACACAAATGTTTGACCTCATCCGGGGCCTCTGAAGCCTTCAAAATTGAGTTTGAAGTTTCTGTACCTTGCTGCCAACACCGAAAAATTTTCAATATCTTCAAAACTAGACCTGATCTAGCCATTAAACTTTACCGACGGGCTGATACGACTAAGATGAACCTCCACATGTGAAATTAGGACATTCTGAGATCGTATGACCAACTTACTAAAAACATCAAGTTTCCATAAATAGTAGCTCTGCACAAGATAGCCCTTATTGAATACAAAAATAGAAATATTTTTGGGTGATGCAAGATTGCCCTTACACCCAAGATGCTCCTACATCAAGGGACTTATAGTTCAGATGACACATGTAACACTGACTAGCTTGGATGAGCATCTATTGGATGCATATGAATTTATAACAATAGAGCATGATATCCCCATATTAAAGGTTTGATCTCATGTGGGTACTATCAAATATGGTCAACCACATCCTTCTCACCTAGACTATGACCATAGTGGTAGTGGTCATGAGGATCCACCTACTAACCACTCTATTGCTGCACAGGTAAAGGCACAATGTACATACCCTTCAATCAGCGTAGGTCATTAGTTCTCTAATGTTGGCCTTGATGATGTTGAGTTCAGCATGACCACTATAGGTTATCTATATTTGTTGACACATGATGATATGACTTCCATGCCATCTCATCTGGTTAGTCCATTACATTCATACTTAGTGAGGTGTGTGCAGTCTACTCATGTTGTAAATGTAGATTTGAGCTTCGACCAGACAGCAAAATCTTGATACCTTGGTTGATAGGATTGAGGCCAGGGAATCTGAGTACTATCAGTTTCCACCACCTACACAGGTATAAATTAGATTATATACATGTATTTAATGTTACAATTAAACTTAAATTTATTTTCAAAATTTCAATCAATTGATTTATATATATATATGATATATATTTTTTATCTACCAGGATATGCCTCTTATTACTCCTTTGGGTATTGATCATGTACGTCATCAAGAATCACTTGATGATGACATCAGTAGTGGACATGTGAGAATTTAATTTATTATCTGTGTACACACTTTATAACATGTTTTCTTGTACAATATTTTAAATCAAACTTAAGAGATCTTTGTACAATGTTTATATATTTTAATTTATTGTATCATCTAAAAATGGAAGCACTTCCATGTTAAGAGCATTTATCCCTCCAAGTAAGTGGTTTAGGGTCATGTTTGGCACCTTGATTGGGTCTTTTCATGTATTCAGCTTTCTCCTCACTTTCCACTTCTTCTCCATGCTTGATTTCTCCATTCTAGGTGAAATTAGGGTTAAGGTCTTAAGGACTTTCCTAATTTTCCCTATTCCATGGCTCTATTTTCTAGGTAGGATTCAAAAATGAGACCTCCTAGTCCTTCATCACATCAAACATAGGATTTTCTATCTATTACATACATCTAGTCCTGTTTAGATATAAATTTCTAAGTTTCTGACATCTCTGGGACCTCTGCTATAGAACCTGACAAAGTTAGGTTCTGAGGTCAAAGTCAACCTTGACCCTGACTAGGTCAGGGTCAACCTCAACCCTGACTAGGTCAGGGTCAACCTTGACCTTGACCTCTTCCCACCAGGATTTCAAATTTTCATTTGTCAATAGTTTGGCTTTTGGGATAATTATTTCTCCACCTTCGAGTTGGTTATTTCAGGCTCCGAAATGGTAAATCCTTTAATTGTATTTAATCAAGATATATTTTCTAAAGGTGAGGACCTAATTGGGATTTAATTCTCCAAGGTGGCCCATCTAGAGGAGTGTGACCTAGATCACTATAAAAGGAGGCCTTCCTCTCTCATTTTATCCATCTTTCAATCTAGTGTTCACACTCAAGTTCTCAAGGTGATCAAGAAAACATTCCATTCAAGCATTCAAGTCTTCTTCTCCATCCAAGTTCTCCATTGAAGATCAAGAATTCTAGCAATTGAAGGGATTTGGCTCAAACATTCAAGATCTATCATTCAAACCCTAGATCTAGCCACCATGGTGGTGTGATCTTCCTTCAAGATCCTTTGTTCATCTTGAAGATCCATATCATTATTTTCTCAAGGTGGGTTTCAAGCATACAATCATGGAGGTTTGATGATGTTATGTTCAAGATTTCATATCAATATATTTGAATACATTCCAAATACATTAGCATATCTATTGAATTTCATAGCTTCATTGTTAGATTCATTTCTACTACTTGCTAGCATTCTCCTATTTTAATTTCAATATTAAGGTTGATTCCAAACTAGGGTTTGACCAAGGCAAACCCCCCCAAACAAGCAAGCAACCCCCATTTTCTTGTAGGTATAGGTGCAAAATCTCAGATCTAGGAGTGAATTTGGATACCCCTTTCGGCAATCTTTCAAGATCTACAAACATAATCAAAATCAGACTTCAAATAAACAATGTGGTCTTTGACCTTTTAAAAGGTCAAAGTTGGCCTATGTGAATTTGGAGAAAATATTTCTAGGTTTTTTCCTCCATGACATTTCCAGTCCAAAATAGGTGACAGAATCTTCAGAAAGTTCATATAGAAGCCAAAATTCAGCACTTTCCAAATCTTCCCTAATTCAAGGTTAGTATTTGCACTTCAATTATTTCATATTCCAAGTATAAATTCCATTCATAGGGAAATATTGGATTTACTCTCTCTCTCTCTCTCTCTCTCTCTCTCTCTCTCTCTCTCTCTCTCTCTCTCTCTCTCTCTCTCTCTCTCTCTCTCTCTCTCTCTCTCTCTCTCTCTCTCTCTCTCTCTCTCTCTCTCTCTCTATGTCTCTCTATCTCTGTCTCTCTCTGTCTCTGTCTCTCTCGTCCTATACTTTTCCATAAATTGATTCGATTATGCATTAGCCTTTTTGGTTAATCAAATCAGATCTCTTCCTTGGGGAATTTGGGTTTGAGAATAGATCTTAATATTTTCCCTTTTCTTTCTATCTAAATAGTGGTGAATCCATTTTACCTCTATTCACTTTGGTGAACCTGACAAGCTTACTCTCTTTCTTTTTTTTGTTAGATTTCCTTTTTAGATCTATTTTATGCTCTTGCATTTCAAAATTCAAAAAATCTATATATTCAATAAAAATAAAAAAAATATTTTATGGCGATTGTTAAGATGCTTTGGTGTGTAGTTATGTTCTTCATTACTCTTCTTTTAGCATCTCTTTATCATACCTATGATGTTTATGAAAGTATTATTCATTTTATTATGTTAATGACCCTTCACTTTTCTCTTGCCTATGCTTTCATAAAGTTGACCGGCACTAGTCTACCTACATTTAAAACATTTGTTAGAGATTTATGTGGTAGCCTTATTCATCTTTTGGATTATGTGAAGCATTGGGTAGATGACACATCACCTCCTAATCTTCGTAATCCTCATCCTAATCCTAATCCTAATCTTCCTATTCTGATACCTACTTCTTTGTCTATTAATGCTCGCTCTTCCCATACTTATGATGGGATTCAAGCTATCATTCAAGATGTAGATATGCAAGATTTTTTTGATTTACCTTCTCCTCTGATTCATGATGATATTAAAGGAAAGGGTAAGGAAAATTCTTCCAAACCTATTATCCCACCTTATACAACCTTTACTCATGAACATGATAAAAAATCACTTGTTGTAGAAGCTTTGCATGATATGTACAATACTGGATATAATATGGTGACTAAACAAGGCTATAATAGTTTAGGGTTAGGAGTTAATGGGCATGGTATTCAATTTCCCATTAACATACCTCCTAAACTAGATATGAGAGGTCTGGGAACTTCTAAATCTCAAGTCAAGTTAAGTGGTGTGGATCTTCATACTCCCCTTAATGCTCATCTCTCTACACCTCTAATGGATAATCCTAACACTCATCAAGAAATTGCTAAGATAGTATATGTGGAACTAATAAATTCTAAGAAGGAAATATTTAGGCCTATCCCTATTAATGCTTTGTAAAAATTTAAATGTTCTTTCCACCATCATAATACTCATTTTCTTTCCGATTGTAACCACTTCAAATTATATGTTAGGGATAGGGCTGCATGAGGAATTATACCTTTTTCTCGTGCAATCTTACAACTTCTTCATAATTTTGATATTGGGGATCCCCCTCCATTAGAGATCGAGTAAATGTTCCTATCCTCTTATCTCATGACTAGGGGGCAAGAGGCATAAGTTTATCCAGTCTTTTAGGATCCATTAGGTCTTTTTATTAAGATTTAATTGGTATTCTTTATGTTTCCTTCTTCCATAATCTTGCATGAAGTTTTAATCCATTCATAGGAATTATATTTTCTTCTTAGGAAATCTTTTCTAGGACATGTGTTTTGTAAAAATATCCCTTGTCTTTCATCCCTCGGGGGGCAAGGTTCTTCCTTCTCTTTTCCTACGGGAACTTCTTTCCTTAGTTTAGTGGTATTTGTTTATATTGCAATATTATTTCATCATATTGATAGATATTTTGACTATGGATAACCTTCTTACATGAGAAGTTGTTGTCCTAGGTCATCACTTCTTCTCTATGTTGCAAATTATGTTCTTTATAATCTCTCACCCTTGCTTTAGTGTTAGAGTTGTTTCCTATTATACACTAAGTTTGCACCCTTGTTTCAAGCTCTCGTAGTCTTGATAACCTAGTATAACATGGGAATCATCTCTAGGTGTGGAATCTATGCTACCTAAGATGAGACCTCTAGATTCTAGGTTGGTTCCTCTTCGATAATCACCTTAATTTGCTTCTTGATAGGAAAAGTAAACTTTTGAGGGAAAGGGATAGAAGGAATGCTTGGAAAGGGAAATGACTGAAAGAAAACTACCTACTAGGTGATACACCAAAATTAGGGCTATGAATTGTAGCATAGAGGGATGGAATCAATGAAAGGCTTAGGTCTAGTAGGTCACAACTTACTGAATAGGCTTGCATGAGTGTTTCATAGGAGGGCCTAAACAGAAGACACAACCTATGACCTGCAAGCAAACATTCACTTCTACAACTCGTTGTAGGATTGAGACAAGACTATTAGGGGGCTGAAGTATACCCACAAAAACATCTAAATTAGATCAAACATAATAAAACACACAATTACAAAAAGTAAGAGGGATTAGGAACCCTAAGTTGTCATTGAAAACATGCATAGACTTCAATTCATTAAGAGATGATTCAGATAAGGAAGCATAGGGACATGAAGGATTGTCACAAAATACCTCTGTAATGTTTGAATAATCAATGGGAGATTACAAAAAGTAGAAGACCAGAGGGTAGAGAAGATACCATGGATAGCCTTCTAAGAAAGGATGACTTTCTTTCAAAATTGTGCTCTCTCTTTTTCAAAATGTGAAGTTTGAGCATCTAAAAGCTCCAAAAACAATATATACATCTCCTCTAATGCACATCAGCAGGAGCAAAAATCTAATTAGAGTTACATAATTTTGCATGGAATAAACAAAACCTAATTCTATCACCTCTCATCATAAATGTTACTTCTACAAATATCTCAAATGATTAGATATTCATCTTTACATGCCCATCCCTATATTGAAATCAACCTACAGACAAGCAACCTTGATCCATCTGACTGTTACCCTAATTTTCATATGCATGCAAATTTGGCTAATATCTATCCCAAGGTCTCTTTTTTTATCCTGCCAATCATCCCTAAAATTTTTATGATCTTATGCCATGTCCTCTGGGCTCTACAAATTATTTTACTCCCTAGTCTCCAATTGAAAAAATTCAAAAAAATAGTTGTTGGAAATAAAAAACCCTACAAACCGCAGGCCTTCATTCTATTTGGCCATTACTTTTTTGGCAACTTAAAATCCCCAATACCCACGTGCATTTCTCCTCAGCCACCAGTTCTCTAAGTTCTCTGGTGGTCTTTTTATGTGGGGGTCCAAGTTCTGCAAGATCTAATGGTCATCGTAAGTTTGCAAAGGATCTGTCAGAGGCTTGTGATCTTGCGACAACCATCGATCTTCCCTTTTACTCAATGCTTCAAATTTTAGGTGGGTCCACTACCACGTCATCCTACTTGGAGGCTCCTAATTGGTTGAAGGTAATGACTTGTTTTTCTGTTAGAGTGGGCCCAAAAAATTGTATAACTTTTCATCCAACAGCTAGCGTGTATTCTCATTGAGCTTTTATGACACATGAGATTATGCACCGACTGTCGATCCTGCTTTGTTGTCATAGCCTTTGGAGGTGGGTCCTTTCTTGCTGATGTGCTCACATGCGATGGGTCCATATAATGATGACCTAGATGAGTTAGTTGGACCTAATCTTTTTAGGAGGTTAAAGTACAAAAAGATCTGATGATTGTCATTACACCGCTATGGGTAACATGCACACTATTTAAGCTGGTAGTATAATAACAACCATTTGATGAAGATAAAGAAGGCCATGGGTCTGTGTTGTCAGATGGGATGATGTGTAAAGTTTTTGATTGGTCATGAGTTGGTGATGTGGAAATATATTAGTGGGACTATGTTAGAGGGTTTGTGGGTTTGTGTCAGAGAAGGCTAAGATCTACGGTGGTGGTATGATCTCATAGAATATTCTAACCCTATGAGATCATGCGCTTGCTATTACATTGGAATCTCAGTTGTAGTGGGTCTGATGTTAGAAAGGATGTGACATGGATCCTTTTGGCAGCATTTGATTGGTTGGTGATGTGCAACATAGAGTTTGTTAGAGGGCTCATGGGGTTAGTCTTCTTCAAAGAATTTAACGCCCGGTTTGATCTTGCAGTCATTGTTATACCATTTGATCAAAATGATCATCCTTTAGCATCACAGTATAATGACAACCGTCTAATGTGCTCTCAGGGCTCTGGGTCCAAGGTCTTCCCTATCACACTATTTTGCCCACTTTTGATTGGCTGCTGACTTCCACGATGGCATTTGACTTGTCAAAAGGGTTTTAGACTATTTTAAAAGGTGCATCATAGTCATTCATCTATCGATTAAATTTCGCATTGATAGTTGCATTTTAATTTGAAGCTCTACTAGCCATTACCATTTGAATTTGAATCTTCTATGAAGATTTTTGCCAGGGTTTGCATTTTTGTGGCCATGCACGACATTTTGAGTAGCTAGGATTTAATTCTTTGGGATAGGGATGGTTGGAAGGATGGTGATAGATGATCTAATCATCGAAACTATAGATTTTATAAAGTACCATGTCATGTTGAGGATTTAATGAGCTTGGTACCACCTTTTGCAGGGTTAATCATTTTAAACCCAAAAATCTTCAAGATCAGATTGAGAGCCTTCATGATGAAGCTAAGTTGTAGGTAGGTACATGGATCATGGCTACTAGATTTTTGTAGTTATAAACATGAAATGGACATGCAAACATAGATATCTAATCAACTGGGATATTTTCATGTGCATTTATGGCCAAATTTGATAGAATTAGGGTTTGATTATTATATGAAAATTTATGTAACCCTAATTAGATATTTTTTGGCTCCTACCTATGTGCATTGGAGGAGATGTATATAATGTTTTCTGAGAGCTTTAGAGCTTAGAATGAACTTTTTTGTAAAAAGAAGAGATGGGCAATTGTAAAGAGAAAATATATCTTTTCTTAGAAATCTATCTATGGTATTCTTCTTGCCCTCTAGTTTTCTACAGTTGTAATTCCCATTGATAATTTAGATATTAAAGATATTTTGCAACATTTCTCATGTCCCTATGCCTTCTTGTGTGAGTTATCTCTTAATGAATTCAATATTTACATTCTTCTCAGTGATATCTTAGGGTTCTAGATCCCTCTTTCTTTCTACAATTTTGTGTATCATTGTGGATGATTTTATGTGAGTGCTTTTGTGGGTATACTTCAACCCCTTAACTATCTTTTCTCATTCCTATACCTAGTTGTAGAGGTGAATGTTTGTTTGCAGGTCATAGATTGTTGTCTAATTCCAAAGGGTGTTATTGTTTATGAAATAATCTCTCTTTCCTTGAATAGCTCTTTTCACCTATAGACCCTTCTATGAAGTACTTATACAAACCTATTCAATGAGTTGTGATCTCCTAGACCTAAGTCTATCCATTGATTTAATATTTTATACTATAATTCATACCATATTGTTGGTGTATCACCTAGTAGGTAGTTTTATTTCAATTCATTTCCCTTTCAAGTACTCCTATCCCTTTCCCTCAAAAGTTTACTTTTCCTATCTAGAAGCAAATTAAGGTGATTATCCAAGAGGAACTAGCCTAGAACCTAGAGGTCTCATCTCAATTAGCATAGGTCCCACAACTTGGAGATGATTCCCATGTTATACTAAGTTATCAAGACTACAAGAGCTTGAAACAAGGGTGCAAACTTAGTGTATAACACTGCCCACCTGCAACTCAGTTTTGTCATGAAGGCTCTCAATCTGATCCTAAAGATATTTGGGTTTTAAATGATTAACCCTGTAAAAGGTGGTGCCAAACTCATTAAAGCCTCAACATGACATGGTACTCTATAAAAGCCATGGAACTAACAATTAGATCATTTATCATCATCCTTCCAACCATCCTATCTTAAAGAATTAAATCCCAGCTACTCAAAATGTCATGCATGGTGATAAAAATGAAAACCCTAGCAAAAACCTTCGCAGAAGATTCAAATTCAAATGGTCATGGCTACCAGAGCTTCAAATTAAAATGCAACCATTGATGTGAAATTTCCCTAGCAAATGAACGGTTGTGATGCACCTTTTAAAATAGTCTAAAACCCTTCTAACAAGTCAAATGCCATGGTGGAAGTCAGCATCCAATTAGAAGTAAGAAAATCAGTGTGACAGGGTAGACTTTGGACCCATAGCCCTAAGAGCACATCGAATGATTGTCATTATACCATGATGCTAAAGGATGAGCATCTTGACCAAATGGTATAATGATGACCACAAGATCAAACCAGGTGTTAAACAGTTTGAAGAAGATTGAGCCCATGAGCCCACTAACAAAATCCACATTGCACACTCACCAACCAATCAAACACTGCCAAATGGATCCACATTGCATTCTTTCTGACATCAGACCCACTGCAACTAAGATTCCAATCTAACGGCGGGCACATGATCTCATAGGGTCAGAAGATTCTATGAGATCATATGACCACCATAGATCTTAGCCTTTTTGACACATCCGTAGACCCTCTGACATGGTGCCACTAAAATATTTCCACATCACTAGCTCATGACCAATCAAAAGCTTTACACATCAGCCCATTTGACAACATGAACCTGTGACTTTCTTTATCTTCATTAGATGGTCATCATTATACTGCTAGCTTGAATAGCATGCTTCTTACCTTGGTGGTATCATGATGATCATCGATCCTACTCAGAACTTAATCCTTTGAGGAAGCTGACCCCATTGACAAACTTCCACCTATTCAAAACCCCAGCCAATGAGGAGAAAGCATATCAGAAAAGAGGACCCACTCTCAAAGATGTGGCAATAAAGTAGCATCAACAGCTATCACATGATCGCAAGGATAAGGAATATTCCTTGCGAACATGTGACAATCATCATATCTTTGAGAAAAGATAGCCACCTAGCCTTGCTAACACCTGTCCATGTCACCAAACTCATGGCCAACTAGAAAAGGACACCTTGGACTATGTGGCAATGGACCCACTATCAGCAACATTACATCACAAAAGATAATCAATGGTTAGCACATAATCTCATGGCTTTGACAGAATGCATGAGATCATACGCTAACTGTTGGATCAAAAAGGTGTCAGAGGGCCAGGCCCAGGAGACATAAAGGTCAAAAACATTAGAAAAGATTAAGCACTGGGACTTAGGAAAAATTAAAGTGCGTGGACCTTTTGAGACTTTAGTGGCCAAAAAGGTAATGAAAGAATATAATAGGCCAAAGAGATTTTTAGGGTTTTCTGCCTGCAACGACTAGTTTTATGAATTTTTAACTATAGACCAGAGAGTTTAAAACATTTGTAGAGGCTAGAAGACAAGACCTAAGGCCATGGAACTTTCAGGGATGCTTGGTAGGGTAAAAACATAGACTTGGGGATAGATTTTAGCCAAATTTGTATAGAATAGGATAATTATGGTAACATTTTGGCAATTTATGTTGGATGTCAGCCTGCTAGACATGGGAAACCAGTGGCCTATAAATAATCAATTGGGCATGGGGTCACTATAGGAACACAAAACTTTGACAAAGACAAACTTGTGCACAAGCACTTCTTCGAAAGCAGGAAACTATCCTAGAAAATAGGGAAAGAAAGCAGAAAAACACATATTTACAAGAATTTATAGAGAGGGATTAACCTCAAAGCAGGGCTTCAAGTGGAAACCATTCAATGATATAGGCAAGGGAACTCCTTTGAGATTTGATAGCTAGAAAGCATTAGATCCCTTGCACTCTGTTATAACAAATGGTCCACTCCAAAATGAATCAAATTTTGTATGTCTGTCAGGCCTTGATTTGAACTCATCCCATTTGAGGACTACATCCCCAACTTTGAAATTTCTATTCCTGGCTCTTTTATCAAAGATTTTCTTTTTTTGGATCTGATGGAATTCCATATCTTGCATTGATTTTTCTATGATCTCTTCCAACTCCATCAACTGAGCATATCTGATCTACAAGGGATCTCCTTCTTCAAATTGGGTATACTAAGTAGCCAAGTCTAGAGTTGGAAATTAAACTAAGATAGACAACTTGGCCTCTCTGCCATACACTAACACATAAGGATAATTACCAATAATATTCTTTGGAGTGATTTTGTCTAACTATAATGCAGACTTGAGTTTAGTATGCCAATCCCTTTGGTTGTCTTGCAAAGTCTTCTTGATTATCTTAATCAAATTCTTATTTGTTGATTCTTCCAAACCATTGCCTTTGGGGTAGTAATTGGAACTAGTATTTAGATAGATGCCATTCTTAACTACCCACTCTAAGACTTTGAGACCTATGAATGCTAATGCATTATCTAAAATTATGGATTCTGGAGTGCCAAACCTATGGATTATATCATCATAAAAACTTAAGACAACACTCTCATTTGATTATTTTAAAGTAATTCCTTCTCTCCATCTGGTGAAATAATTTGTTGTAGTGATTATCCATTTATGGCCTACACTAGATGGAGGATTGATCATGCCAATGAAGTCTATACCTCATTTCATGAAGGGTTGCTCTGTTCTGACTGGCTGTAAGGGCAAGGCTGCAAGCCTTTCTTTTCCTGCAAATATGGCACACTTGATGCATTTCCTCACATACCCATGAATATCCTTGAAGATAGATGGCCAATAGTATCCAGCCCTCATGATTTTAAAATTAGTAGTCCTAGGAGAGAAATGACCTCCAAAAGGTCCATCATGAAACTCAAATAGGACATCAACTATCTTTTTTGAATCTATGCATCTTAAAAGGACACCACTATGATCCTTTCTAAAAAGAACTTCATCTATCAGCAAAAAGGGAATAGATTGTAACCTATAATACCTTCTTTTTGCTGAATCTAGGCCTGTAGGTCATTTTCTTGTCTTCAAATAATTGATCAGATTAGGCAACCAATTTTTTTCCTTAGCATGTTCTTCTGTAGAATGCACAACCAAAGATGCATCCATTTTCTTTGATTTCTTTGAAATTTCATCCCCTGCCAAATGTTCACAAAGACCTCTTCCTCTAACCAGCTTGGTCATTTGGATATCTATGTCATATTCCATCAGCTTGGTGATCCAACCAGCTTTTTTCTCATTTAGGTCCTTGGAAAGAAAAAATTCTTTGACACTTGGATGAGTAACTTTCAAGTGTACCTTGCTATGGGTCAACAAATATCTAAACTTTTAAAGGCTTTTTACCATAGCAAGTACATGTCTTTCTACAAAAGAGTATCTTTGTTCATACTCCTCTAAACCTTTGCTAAAGAAAGCAATAGGCTGCTCCAATCCATCTACATTTTCTTGAGTCAGCATTGTAGATATAGCATCATGACCTCCATAAGCATAAAGGATAAAATCCTTACTAAAATTTGGGTTTAGGAGAGTAGGGGCTTCTGTTAAGGCCTCTTTAATAGCTTGCAAATTGACTCTCCCTTCTTTAGTCCAACTAAAAGTTGAACTCTTCTTTAACATGGCTATCAAAGGCTTTAGTAAATTTGCAATGTTAGGCAAGAACCTCCTAACAAAGTTCATCTTTCCTATGAAAGATTGGAGACTTTTCTTATGATGCGGAAATGGTAGCCTAAGATGGCTACAATTCTCTTAGGATCTACTGTGATCCCTTCTTTGGATACTACATATCCCAACAATTTTCCTTCATGAACTACAAACACACATTTCTTGGGATTAAGAGATATCCCAAATTCTCTACACCTTTCAAAAATCTTCCTCAAATGTTTGATGCGATCTATGACATGCTTTGAATAGATAGTTATGTCATCAAAGTAGACCAGTACAAATTTGTACATGAGGCTTTTAAAGGCCATATCCATTTCCTTTTGAAATGTAGCACCTACATTTGACAAACCAAAGGGCATCTTTTGATAAGCCATGGTTCCCCACTTGGTTGTAAATGCACTCTTATAGTAATCCTCTTCATTAACTAGAATCTGATTATATCCTGAATAGCAATCCAACAATGAAAATCTCTCAGATCCAGAGACATATTGTAAGATTTTTTCCTTAGAGGGTAATGGATGGTAGTCTTTTAGAGAGTCAACACATAACCTCAGCTCCCCATTCTTCTTCCTGAGAGGAACAAGGTTAGAAACCCAACTAGTATGCTTAATGGGATAGATGATACCACTTTCTATTAGTTTGAATACTTCTTTATGCATGAGTGGCTCAAGCTTGGGATTAATAGGCCTTTGCTTCTGCCTTACTGGTTTGGCATTAGGCTGTAATTCAATAGTGTGTTGAGAAAAGGTAGGATAAAAACCTTTGTGGTCTTCATATTTCCATGCAAAAACATCACTGGATTCTTTGAATAACTGTGTGTAATCCTTCTTTTCCAATTTAGTATTCACTTTTCCAAATTGTAAGCTCTTACCTGGCTCCAACTCTAGTTCAACACAATGTTCTTGTTGAACTACTAGGCTAGCTTTATTTTTCTTGACTTCATCATCCTTGTTGAAGATAGCCTCTGATGTAACAAGACCTCTAGGCATCTTATTGGACTTAAGTTGTATCATCTGATCACCATAGTTTTGTGATAGCCTATCTTGATTGTATTCTGAAAAGACATCCTCTTCAAATAAGAATTACAAAATTTGTTCATCATTGTTAAACACTTGCCAATTGACATCATTATTAGGAATAGAGGGTCTGACAATCACCTTAATATTTTTTTGATCTACCTCTTTTGAAACACTATTTGGAATATCATATTGAGATCCAACAGCAGCTAACTTATCTGCATTTTGATTTAGTCTCCTAGGGATAGCAACAATATTGAAAGCACAAAAATCTTCAATTGCATCCAAAACTCTATGTTTGTATCCTTTCAAGGTGTCATTCTTGGTTGCACTTATCCCTCTTACTTGGCTGACAACCAACTCACTATCACCATAAACCTTTAAGGCCTTAAGCCCTCTTTTTCTAGCCCACTCTAGTCCATTGACTAGACTTTCATACTCTTTAGTATTGCTAATGTTGGAGAATCTAAGCCTAAATGTAGTATAATACCTTTCTCCTTTTGGGGACACTAACATAGAACAACCACTAGAACCATGTGTACTTCTAGCTCCATCAAAAAATAATTCCCAAACCTAATTGATCTGATCTTCTAAATCAGTTTCTTCTTTGAGAAGGCTTGGCTCTATGACTCAAATTTCTTGTATCAAATAACTTCCCAAAGAAAAATCCCAAATAATATTTTCTTGGGCTTCTGAAGCTCTCTCATCTAGAAGAATATCAGGGATACTTTCTATCTTAGTGTCTACTTCATTAATGGTTTGGAAGTCACTGTTATCAAATATAGGGCAATTTACATTGATGGTATTAGACACATATGGCTCTATATGGTGTGCTGCCAATGGTTATGACTTAATGGTGACCTTGGTCCCATACCTTGTATGAAATAGCATGTGAGACCAGTCAAAAGATAGATAGCCTCCTATCTTGGCTATAAACTCCCTTGACAGACATATAACAAATAATGTAGGGAGATCTATGTTATATATATCAAGGAGGATGGAAAAATTAGGACTAGCATGAAGGAATAGATTGGTATCCTTGGCCACACCTATAGTATTGACTGAGGATCCATCAAGTTGGGTAACCTTCTTTTGGAAGGGCTCATATTTTAGTCCTAATTGGTCAGCTACTTTCTTGGGCATTACAATGCTAGTAGCTCCACTATCTACTATACAATTATGCACCAAAGATTTTCCAATAATTAAAGATACATAAAAGGGAGGTGGATTTGAATTCCTACCTTGTGTGGCATTGGTCTTGGAGTTGCTACTTGGAGCCTCCCTTTCTTGATCAGTGTTAACCAACACTGGCTTTGCAGCTTCTTTTGCAGGTGGAGGAGTTGTCACTTCTGTCATGGCCTTCTTCAAAATTTTAGGCTATCCTGGAAGAGCCAAAGAGTCCCACATAGACATGGTTACATTCACCTTTTTCATGTTGTCAACAATATTGAAAGGTGTCACTATGTGCATTCTCTATTGTGCTTTCACTATGATGGGCTCCACTTCTTTGGAATATTGGCCTTCTTTTCTTGTGATGATAGGAGCCTCCTTAGGTGTGATGGGATTAGCTTGCTACAGTGGTTCTATAGATGTGGTGGCTTTGGCATTGGAATCTTCTCTCTCCATGTCTTGAGCTCTTCTTTTTTCTCTTGTATAAGCAACAAAAGCAACTTCATCATTGACTCCATTGAAGTCTAGTTGTTCCCAATTAAAGAGAACAGTCTCATTTTCTTGTGATTCTTGTTGAGGGACTGACCCACTGGATGATGCCTCTAATTGAGCTTGTGAGGCATTTTGAACCATTAGAGCTTGGTTCATCCATCCATTTGAACATGTAGCCTGATTTTGAGGCTAATTACAAGGAAATCACCATTCATTATCCATAGCCATATTATTTTGACTAGGAACCATATCCCTAACTGAATTTACAGAATTTAGAGGTGCAAGGTTATATGGTTGGAATGGTCTTTGATTAAAACTTTGTCTTTGTCCTTGATGCCCTCCTTGGTATGGTGGCCTATTTTGTTGATAAGGCTGTCCTTGATTTTGATATTACTAATTAGGACTTTGGCCTTCTAGCTAAAATGGTGGTTTGATTCCTTGACCTTTCTTCTTTAGATTTGTGACCTCTTTAGTCAAGGTCTTCAACAAGTTTGTCATTTCTTGTTGATTGCTCTATTGGCTATTCTTCATTTCTTGCAACTCTTGAGAGAAACTTGTTCTCAACTCTTGACCACTAGTACTAGCCCGAGGTGCTAATATGGTAGGAATAGGGGTAAATGGGGGCACTTGTGTAGGTGCAATGGGTTGAAGGCTAGGAAAAATGGACATTGGTGGCCTTCTAGCAATCATGCCTACTTGGATTAAATAGTTCTCAGCCCTGATAGCTATGTCAAAGGCTTGTGGTAGAGAAGTACCACCCATAGATTGGATCATGATAGAAATTTGACCATTCAAACTTTGTAAGTAATATAGGAAAGCATGGTCAGCTGATGGCCTTGCTGATACTAGAATTCTATTCCATGTTTTGAGGAATCTACTATTGTAATATGTCATTTTCTCTAGAGGGTCTCTCTTAATGGTTTAGAGGGTCTCTCTTAATGGTTTTCAAATGCTCAACCAAAGACAATCTATCTGATTTATCCTCAAAATGTTTACTAAATGCATCCCCTAACTCATCCCATGAAGTAATAGAACCAACAGTTAAAGTTATAAACCATTCAAGAGCCTTACCTTTGAGAGAGGCTACTAATAATTTGGTGGCCACATCTTCTTGAGTTATGTTGTGTATGATGTAGATGGCGGTCACATCTCTTATGTGTTCAAAAGTAGTAGTTTGCCCTTCACCTGTGAAATCAGGTATACTCTTTAGTGCTACAAAGGGCACATCATGATGTTGAGAAAAGGCTAATGGACTCCCTTGGTTGAAAGGTGCAAAAGCAAATTTCCTAGCCATTGTAGGAGCTAGAATCTAAAGATTAACAACTATGTGAGTTGTATTTACTATTGGATTTGAATCTTCCTCTAGATCTCTGGTTAGAGATCTACCTCTTCTTCTAAAATGAAAGTGAAAAGGTCTCCTCTCTGAAGTATCAGGAGGTGTTGATTGAACTCTCCTTTTAGGGGATGTTCTTTGAGTTCACCTACCTTTATGACTTCCTTTTGAGGACAACTCTAAAAGTTTAGTGGGCTTTGAGATCCTAGTCTCAATCTTTCTCATAAACTTTGAAGAAGGTTGGCTTGGATCTTTGAAATTAGTGGAGTCACCAGATATACATGATAGAAGGACTTCTAAAAGTTTGTATTATGCAATCTGTATATCAGAGATGACATAATCTTTAAACAATAGTTTTGTTTGTAGTCCCACCAGGTGTGCCAAAATTGTTATACACTAAGTTTGCACCCTTATTTCAATCTCTCCTAGTCTTGATAACCTAGTATAACATGGGAATCATCTCTAGGTGTGGGACCTATGCTAACTAAGATGAGACCTCCAAGTTCTAGGCTGGTTCCTCTTGGATAATCACCTTAATTTTCTTCTTGATAGGAAAAGTAAACTTTTGAGGGAAAGGGATAGAAGGAATTCTTGGAAAGGGAAATGACTGAAAGCAAACTACCTACTAGGTGATACACCAAAATTAGGGGTATGAATTGTAGCATAGAGGAAAGGAATCAATGAAAGGCTTAGGTCTAGTAGGTCACAACTTATTGAATATGCTTGCATAAGTGTTTCACAGGAGGGCTTCAACATAAGACACAACCTATGACCTGGAAGTAGACATTCACTTCTACAACTTGGTGTAGGATTGAGACAAGATTGTTAGGGGGCTGAAGTATACCCACAAAAACATCTAAATCAAATCAGACATAATAAAACACACAATTACAGAAAGTAAGAGGGATTAGGAACCCTAAGTTGTCATTGAAAGAATCCATAGACTTCAATTCATTAAGAGATGATTTAGACAAGAAAGCATAGGGACATGAAGGATTGTCACAAAATACCTCTGCAATGTTTGAATAATCAATGGGAGATTAGAAAGAGTAGAAGACTAGAGGGTAGAGAAGATACCATGGATAGCCTTCTAAGAAAGGATGACTTTCTTTCAAAAGTGGACTCTCTCTTTTACAAAATGTGAACTTTGAGCTTCTAAAAGCTCCAAAAAAAAATATACATCTCCTCTAATGCACACTGGCAAGAGAAAAAACCTAATTCGGGTTACATAGTTTTACATGGAATAAACAAACCCTAATTCTATCACCTCTCATCATAAATGTTACTTCTGCAAATATCTCAACCGATCAGATATTCATCTTTGTGTGCCCATCCCTATACTAAAATCAACCTACAGACAAGCAACCTAAATCCATCTGCCCACCTGCAACTCACCTTCATCATGAAGGCTCTCAATCTGATCCTAAAGATATTTGGGTTTAAAATGATTAACCCTACAAAAGGTGGCACCAAGGTCATTAAAGCCTCAACATGACATGGTACTCTATAAAATCCATAGCACTGATGATCAGATCATCTATCATCATCCTTCCAACCATGCCTATCCTAAAGAATTAAATCCCAGCTACTCAAAATCTCATGCATGGCCACAAAAATGCAAACCCTAGCAAAAACCTTTGTAGAAGATTCAAATTCAAATGGTAACGGCTAGCAGAGCTTTAAATTAAAATGCAACCATCGATGTGAAATTTCCTTTGTAGATGAATGGCTACAATGCACCTTTTAAAATAGTCTAAAACCCTTCTAACAAGTCAAATGCCACCGTGGAAGTCAGTAGCCAATCAGAAGTGAGAAAATCAGTATGACAGGGAAAACCTTGGACGCATGACCTTGAGTGTGCAATAGATGGTTGTTGTTATACCATGATGCTAAAGGACAAGCATCATGACCAAATGGTATAACAACCACAAGATCAAATCAGTTTTTAAATGCTTTAAAGAAGACTGACCACAAGAACCCACTTACAAATGCCACATTACACACTCACCAACCAATCAAACACTACCAAATGGATCCGCATCACATTCTTTCTGACATCAGACCCACTACAACCAAGATTCCAATCTAACAGCAGGTGCATAATCTAATAGGGTCAGAAGATTCTATGAGATCGTATGACCATCATAGATCTTAGCCTTTTTGACACATTTGCAGACCCTTTGACATGGTCCCACTAATAGATTTCCACATCACCAGCTTGCGACCAATCAAAAGCTTTACACATCAGCCCATCTGACAACATGAACCCATGACCTTCTTTATCTTCATCAAATAGTTGTCATTATATTGCCATCTTAAATAGTGTGCATCTTACCTTGGCAGTATAATGATAATTGTTGATCTTGCTCAGAACTTAATCCTTTGAGGAAGCTAACCCCACTGGAAAACTTCAACCTGTTCAAAACCCCAGCCAATGAGGAGTGAGCATATCAGAAAAGAGGACCCACTATCATAGCCATGGCAATAAAGAAACATCAATGACTATCACATGATCACAAGGGCAAGTAATATTGCTTGTGAACACGCAAAAACCGTTAGATCTTTAAGGAAAGATAGCCACTAGGCCCTGCTGACACCTGTCCATGTCACCAAACTCATGGCCAACTAGAAATAGACAACTCAGATTACATGGAAATGGACCCACTATCAGTAGCATAATGTCACAAAAGATAATCAATGGTCAGAATATAATCTCATGGCTCTGATAGAATGCATGAGATCATACGCTAACTACTAGATCAAAAAGGTGTCAAAGGGTCGGGCCTAGGAGACATAAAGGCTAGAAACATTAGAAAAGATTAAGCACTGGGACTTAGGAAAAAGTAAAGCGTGTGGACCTTTTCAAACTTTAGTGGCTGAAAAGGTAATGAAAGAATATAATAGGCCAAAGAGATTTTTAGGGTTTTCTACCTATAACAGCTAATTTTATGAATTTTTAACTACATACCAGAGAGTTTAAAATATTTTTAGATGCTAGAAGACAATACCTAAAGCCATGGAACTTTCAGGGATGCTTGGCAGGGTAAAAGCAGAGACCCGGGGATAGATTTTAGCCAGATTTCTATAGAATAGGAAAATTATGGTAACATTTCCCTCATTCCAAAGATTCCTCTTGCTCTTCTTCATAGGGGGCTTGAAGATTGAATCTTTGTTTCTACCTTTTGAAAGATGATATCTTATCTAAACACATTCTTCTTTGGTGGGGATCTTGGTGATGAGATCTTTTTCATTGAGGATCCTTTTCCATAAGTGACATATCATTTTCACTATTATCTATACTCTTGGATGTAGGGGTCAATATCTCTCACTAAGGATATACTATACATTGTTGAAAATAGGATATCTCCTTGCTTTGTGAAGTAGGTATCCTCTTCCATTTTTGTTCCTACACTTGGGGGGAAAGGATGCATTATCCTTCTTTTCTATCTTCAAGTACTCACACATTGAGTAACAAATATAGATTGTGAGTTCCATAGAATTATAGTAGCCTTAGGGGCTTGGTATGATTTTCTATCTTATTCAAATCTATGCATTGTTATTCCATATATGTTCATTCCAAGGTTTTTGGTCTCGAGGATTCGATCTTAGCATTATCAATTTTTGTTCCTTTCCAACATGGAGTCACAATTACAGATTGTAAATTTGGTAGAAGTACTTTAGCCTTGGAGGCATGGTATGATTTTCTACCTTATTCAAATCTATGTAGTGTTATTTCAAATGGTATTCTCTTCTTTTCTAGGGATTCACCTCTTTCCTTGGTTAAGAAGTATTTATTTACTATGTGATATCCAATCATACATGAAAATTATGGTTTTCATTTGAGGACCTATGTCCTTTATACAAACCTTATTTGTTTTTTGACATTGGGTTTCCATGGTTGATACATCTCTCACCTTGGAAACTGAATAGTGTGCTATCCCTCATTAAGGGTTACTTCCTTTTCACTTCTTGCATGATATCTCTTTACATTCATCTCTTCCATGGTCTCATAGGAGCTATGACCTTCTTGGCTTGGACTGGGAGTTGTCTATGGATATTGTCTTGATGCTAAAGAAGACTTTATCCTTGTTCTTTTTCTTTCCTTAACATGTCAAAGTAGTGTGTTTTTTCCATATTAAGGAGGGAGGCATATATAGGGTCTCCCTTGTACTATAGTTTTTTATTTTTATATGCTAAATCTTGGAAGGTAATGCACATAAGTTGCTGAATCCTGAAAAGATGCACATTCGTATGCTAAATCTTCCAAAGGTAATGCACATAAGTTGCTAAATCCTGAGGAGACATGCATTTTTAAATTTTTTTCAAATGCTAAATCTTGGAAGGTAACACACATAAGTTGCTAAATCCTGAAAAGACATGCATTCATATGCTAAATCTTTCAAAGGTAACGCACATAAGTTGCTAAATCCTAAGAAGACATGCATTTCATATTCATAGTGATACAAGAAGGTGGATCTATGGGTATTCTAGAATCCGTCAGAAGATGCATTACAATTGCAAGCATAGTTTATCGGTGAACATATTGGGCTCTCCCCCCAGGGTGATTCACGATAAGGTAGGCATCTTACCGGGTGAGGTAATCACTTTCTCTTTTCTCTCTTTTTGCTTTCATGCTAGTAGGACTAGATCATTTATGCTTTTATGATAGCTTTCCAAATATGATATTGCTATGAGAAATATTTCTTAGCAAGGTTTCTTATGATAACTGATTTGGGTTGTTTAGTACTAACCCTTGTTCTTTTTTATACTCTCATGTATGTATGTTGAGTTAGAATCCTTGGTATGGGGCCTTGTGTCTTCAATTAAGTGTTATTTTATCTTGTTTTGATCCCACTGGGATCTCTTCCCTCTTCTCCTTTACCAAGAGTTTGTATCAAATCCATACTCTTGCTAAAGTTGGGGCTTAATGTATCATATAAAAATGGAAGCACTTCCATGTTAAGAGTGTTTAGCCCTTTGAGTAAGTGGTTTAGGGTCATGTTTGGTGCCTTGATTGGGTCTTTTCATGTATTTGGATTTCTCCTTGCTTGCCACTTCTTCTCCACACTTGATTTCTCCATTCTAGGTGAAATTAGGGTTAAGGTCTTAAGGACTTTCCTAATTTTCCCTATTCCATGGCTCTATTTTCTAGGTAAGATTTAGAAAGGAGACCTCCTAGTCCTTCATCACATCAAATAGAGGATTTTTTGTCTATTCCAGACATCTAGTCCTGTTCAAATATCAATTTACAAGTTTCTGACATGTCTGGGACCTTTGTTACAGAGCCTGACAAAGTTAGGGTGTGAGGTCAAAGTCAACCTTGACCCTGACCTCTTCCTGCTAGGATTTCAAATTTTCATTTGTTGGTAGTTTTTCTTTTGGGATAATTATTTCTCCACCTCCGAGTCGGTTGTTTCGGGCTCTGAAATGGTAAATCCTTTAATTGTATTTAATCAAGGTATATTTTCTAAAGGTGAGGACCTAATTGGGATTTAATTCTCCAAGGTGGCCCATCTAGAGGAGTGTGCCCTAGATCACTATAAAAAAGAGGCCTTCCTCTCTCATTTTATCCATCTTTCAATCAAGTGTTCACACTCAAGCTCTCAAGGTGATCGAGCAAGCATTCTATTCAAGCATTCAAGTCTTCTTCTCCATCCAAGTTCTCCATTGAAGATCAAGGATTCAAGCATTAAATCTATTGAAGAATTTGGCTCAAGCATTCAAGATCTATCATTTAAACCCTAGATCTAGCCACCATGGTGGTGTGATCTTCCTTCAAGATCCTTTGTTCATATTCAAGATCCATATCATTATTTTCTTAAGGTGGATTTTGAGCATACAATCATGGAGGTTTGATGATGTTATGTTCAAGCTTTCATATCAATATATTTGATTACATCCCAAATACATTAACATATCTATTGAATTGCATAGCTTCATTGTTAGATTCATTTCTACTACTTGCTAGCATTCTCCTATTTTAATTTCAATATTAAGGTTGATTCCAAACTGGGGTTTGACCAAGGGAAACCCCCCCAAACAAACAAACAGTCTCCATTTTCTTGCAGATACAGGTGTGAAATCTCAGATCTGAGAGTGAATTTGGATACCCTTTTTGGAAATCTTTTAGGATTTGCAAACAGAATCAGAATCAAACTTCAAATAAATAATGTGGTCTTTGACCTTTTAAAAGGTCAAAGTCGGCCTATGTGAATTTGGAGAAAAGAGTTTTTGGTTTTGTCCGCCATGACATTTCTAGTCTAGAATAGGTGATAGAATCTTTAGAAAGTTCATAAAGAAGCCAAAATTAAGCACTTTCTAGATCTGCCCTAATTCAAGGTTAGTATTTGCACTTCAATTATTTCATATTCCAAGCATAAATTCCATTCATAGGGAAATATTGGATTTAATCTCTCTCTCTCTCTCTCTCTCTCTCTCTCTCTCTCTCTCTCTCTCTCTCTCTCTCTCTCTCTCTCTCTCTCTCTCTCTCTCTTCCTACTCTTTTTCATAAATTGATTCCATTGTGCATTACCCTTTTTGGTTAATCAAATCGGATCTCTTCCATGGGGATTTTGGGTTTGAGAATAGATCTTAATATTTTCCCTTTTCTTTCTATCTGAATAGTGGTGAATCCATTTTACCTCTCTTCCTTTATATATCTCTTTCTTTTTAGGGATCTACATATCCTTCACAACATGATAGTCACTCTTTGTGTGACCGCTTAGTGAGGAGTCGGCATGATGAGTCCTAGGCACTTTCATATTTGATCAGAGACATATTTCATGTGTGTGTGTGTGTGTGTGTGTGTGTGTGTGATGAACTATATTTCATTTCTAGACTCTACATGACCGATTGATGTGTTTGATGTTATATTTCATTTCTAGATGGGCTTTTGATATAATGTTTGACACATCATTGATTCATATGTTTCATATTTACAGTACTTGATCTACATACATGATTGATGTTTCATGCATGATATATATATACTTTCACTCTAGATACATGTGTGCATGTGTGATGAACTTGTAAATTTTTAGTACTTTCAATAGATTACATACACATGTACATGTTTAATTTAAATTTGATGAGCTTGATTTCAATAGATTACATACATGAATGATGTTTGAATTCAATAGATTAGATACATGAATGATGTTTTATTGTACACATGTTTATAATGAAATTTATGAATGATGTAAATTTGACACATGTGAGCTATATAATTGAGGTCCCTAGATGTTTCATTAAATCATACTTATATTTAAATGTACATTCAATAATAGTTGTGCATGTACTTTTAGTTTAATTTTGGTGTACTTCGAGTAGATTTTATATTTAAAACATGCACGTCCTAATGTAACACATGCAAATTCAATACATACACACATTCATATTCCAAAGTTAGAGTACTTCATATTTAGGTAGATAATTAATATATCATATCCACTTGTAAGACATAAATTTGAGATCTATATATTCTTAATTTTTAATTTAATTCAAGCTCCATTCACTATGGGCACTAGTAGGAAAGAATGGAGCTAAGAAAACCTCTGGTCTTGCCTATGAAAAATTTAGTTCAAATCATATTTCCTGCATGATTTAGTCCACATCAAGTGGTTCATCTCTCTCTCAAATAAAATTTAATATTCTCTCATGGTCATCAGTATCAAGTCTCCACTTACAAATGTCGCATCTCATCACAGGAACAAGAGATAGGATGGTGGAAATTACAAGATGACTATATTGATAAACCTTATTGTTAGGTTGATAATAAATAAAATGAATCCCATGTTTAAGTATTTTGGTTTGCTTCAAATATGTTCCTTGCACAACAACTGAACCTGCATAATCTATTCCTCAATGTTAGATATATAGATGTGATAAGTACTAACCATATAAAAAAACTTAAATACAGTACTAGAACCTATGGGAAACATAATTCCATCACTTGTTTCATTCTGTGTTAGCTTCATCCTCTCCTTGCAGCATTGTAATAAATAGTAACTAACACCTTCCACAATTCTAGGCTCTACTACTTCTGCACAAATATGTCCTGCATTTAAAGTGAACTTTTAATTTTAGGAACTTGTAAATATAAATTAAACAAACTTTATCTAAATAAATTGATTTTATGAATCCTTTTTAAAAACATGTACATAAACACACATGTACCAATTTTGATCAAACCTAAAATATGGTTATAATCTATAGAAATCAATGGAATGTCATCAAAGCTTTCATCCTAAATGTCATTTGTGTTTGTAACATCTATTGGAACCAAATTCCATTCACTAACATATCCACATTTTTGGTTGATACATTTGTCATAGTTTTTAGAAATGCAATCATAAAAAAAGCATGAATAATCTCTAGTGTACAATGACCACACATTACTATCCATACTCATAACTAAATGTAGGGATCTTGTTTTGTCTACTCTCTTGCATCCATGGATTGATCTTCTATCAACACCTGAACAATAGAGAGGTCACATGTAAAAATTAAAGACATATATTATAAGTTAACTCAAACAATGATCAATAAATTTAAAATTAGTACCTGTTATCTCCTAGAATACTTAGAAGGGTATGACTCAATCTGATTTTGATGATGTGTTATCATAATTTGGCACCATAAAATGCATCTTGCACCACTCAGATACATCATGAGTATTTTTTATACGATATCCTTGATAGTCCAATTGATACTTTCTTAAAGCATGTTTGATACAAGCTCCTGCACCATCATGCTCTCCCTTTCCATGTCCACTCTTAAAGAAACTCCAAATATGTGGTATCTTTTGGTATCGATGATATCTACATAGTGCGTAAAATGGCCTTGCTAATTTAAATTGTGTTGCACATCCATCTGACCAAACAAAATGCTTTTCAATTTTGATGCCTTTGTTTTCCAAATATCCAAAAAATGTCTTAAAGTAATGCTTGACAAAATGTATATCATGCTCTTTATCATCACTAATGTAAAAGCGATATTCTTTCTTTATGACTCATGCTTCATATGTACTTTTAACACCATCCAAATCTAATTATGCATGTTGATAAGACACATGTACCATGATAGTCAACTACTTTGTATAGTAGTATTATGCGTGAAGTTGTTTTTGAGATACAAAGGAGTAGTTCTCTACAAAATCAACAACCAATAAAATCGTTCCAACTTGAAAAGATTCTTTTTGTATTTGGAATTGTTCTGCCTGCCATTTAGCAAAAAAAACATGTCGTATGTATGGTTGAATCAATTTATAAAAAGTTTTCCATAAATGTTGCAATAGGTATCTCATCTTCTACATATTCCAACCTTGTTGATTCTTTCCTAACTTTTGTTTCAGACTTTATGTACTTGTATCTCTTACATTTTATCATCCTCACCATGTCAGTATCTTCAAGTCTCAAAGGAAATTTAGCCAAATACCCACATTTTTGATAAGTTCCTCTTATGCAATCTATTTCATGTATTTCATGATGAATTGATTTATTACATAAGATTGATGTTATGAATTGACTTGGATGTTTAGGAATATCATTTTGAGAACCACCACTTTCTTCTATCATCTTTCTAAACCCTTGGTAGTAGAGATCCAATTCAATGTGATATTGACAACAACAAGTTTTAAAAGATTTATTTATCTTTACAAAAAATGACTTTAATCTTTCAAACATTGTTTGTCCAATCTTAATGTCAGGATTTGAGTTACAAAATGAGAGATACAATTCATGGTGTGGTGTCCAACCAATGTTTTATGTGCTAGAAATATTCCTTAGGCCCAGTCCTCTTCTTGATAACATCTCTTATATTTGGTGAAGGACGAGTATGATCAGTCCAAAATGACGTAACTAAGTTCCTAATTATTTCATTAATTCTATCATACTGGGGAGCTCTACACATTAGTGCCCAATTACCTTCCAATATAGTATCATCCAAATTGATTCTTCTTTTCAAATAGTGTGTCATTGTCTTCCTACTGTACTCGATCTGAGATGAAAGTGAAGAAATTTCTCTTTTTTGGGACATGTTTTTATTTAAAATAGATGTTAGTATCACTCTTCTTGAAATGGACCTATCTATAGATCTACTTGTTTTCCCAATGGAATACAAACCTTCCTTAACACTGTCAATATTATTTTTTTGTACGTTACTTGATTTTAACTTTTTCAAACTTGCATCTACACCCAATAATTTTAATGGCTCTTTTAACTCATCTTTAAGAAGTGTAATTGATAACAGTCCAAGTTTTTCAAGTGTACCAAGATTATCAAATTGTTTCATTATTTTCTTAGACTTTTTATTCAATGCCCTCTTCATAATATTTATGGGTTGTTTCACATAATCTCTCAATTTTTCCACCTCTATTTTGATTAAATGATCTAAGCTTTTATGATTAATTTTTATCTTCAACTGTTGGAGTAGACTATCATTCACATATGTTTCTTGCACTTCCACTGCAAATAAAATAAAATAAAAAATTATAATATCTCATCTTATGGGGACCTTCATGAAATAAGTATTTACAAGCTCTTGAACATGTTCTACCTATAATAATTTATACATTAATGAGAGAAACACATACTTGTTTGACCTTGGGTTGATCCAACTTGGGATGCCCCTTGTCCAACATTTTCATCATCAAAGGTTGCATGTATAGAAAAAAAAAAATAACTTCTTCTTAGGGGAAAGATCCAAAATGTATATTCACCAATAAGAGACTAAATTGAGATAGTGACTAAATCGAGAGAGTCAATGAGAGAAAGAGAGAGATGTGTACTTATTTGATATTTTGAGACTTGTGCTTGTTGAGCTTGTGATGACCCATCTCCAACTTTTGAAGATTGGGCTTGTTGATCTTGTGATGACCCTTCTCTAGCTTATGAAGGTTGGGCTTGTTGAGCTTGTGATGACACTTCTCCAACTTCCTAAGTTTGGGCAGCTTGTTGAGCTTGTGATTCTTGAGCATTTCCTACGCATGTATGAAGTATAAATTAGTTCTAATTGAGTCTAATAGGTCATGTTAGGTCCTAATTGGTCCTAATTGAGTATAATTATATCTAATAGGTCATAATTGAATCTAATAGCTCCTAATTAGGTAAAAATTGGTCCTAATTGAGTCTAGTTGTTCCTAGTTGGTCCTAATTGGTCCTAATTGAGTCTAATAGGTCATGTTAGGTCCTAAATTGTCCATATTAGATTCTAATTGGTCCTAATTGAGTCTAATAGGTCATATTAGGTCCTAATTAGTCCATATTACGTCCTAATTGGTCCTAATTGGGTATAATTAGATCTAATAGGTCATAATTGAGTCTAATAGGTCCTAATTATTCCTAATTGGTCATAATTGAATCTAGTTGGTCCTAATTGAGTCTATTTGGTCCATATTAGGTCCTAATTGGTCCTAATTGGTCAAAATTGAGTCTAATAGGTCATGTTAGGTCCTAATTGGTCCATATTAGGTCCTAATTGGTCCTCATTGAGTCTAATTGGTGCTAATTTAGTCTAATAGGTCATATTATGTCCTAATTGGTCCTAATTGAGTATAATTAGATCTAATAGGTCATAATTGAATTTAATAGGTCCTAATTAGATCCTAATTGTTCATAATTAGTCATAATTGAGTTTAGTTGACCTCCTAATTAAGTCTAGTTGGTCTATATTAGGTCATAATTGGTCTTAATTGAGTCTAATTAGTCGTAATTGAGTCTAATAGGTCATGGTAGGTCCTAATTTATCCATATTAGGTCCTAATTATTCCCAATTGAGTCTAATTTGTCCTAATTGAGTCTAATAGGTCATATTAGGTCCTAATTGGTCTATATTAGGTCGTAATTTGTCATAATTGAGTATAATTAGATCTAATAGGTCATAATTGAATCTAATAGGTCCTAATTAGGTCCTAATTGTTCCTAATTGGTCATAATTGAGTTTAGTTGGCCCTAATTAAGTCTAGTTAGTCCATACTAGGTCCTAATTGGTCCTGTTTGAGTCTAATCAGTCGTAATTGAGTCTAATAGGTCATGTTAGGTCCTAATTGGTCCATATTAGGTCCTAACTAGTCCTAATTGAGTATAATTAGATCTAATACATCATAATTGAATCTAATATGTCCTGATTAGGTTCTAATTGTCCCTAATTGGTCATAATTGAGTCTAGTTGGTCCTAATTGAGTCTAGTTGGTCAATATTAGGTCCTATTAGGTCCTAATTGGTCCTAATTAAATCTATTTAGTCCTAATTGAGTCTAATAGGTCATGTTAGGTCCTAATTAGTCCATATTAGGTCCTAATTGGTGCCAATTGAGTATAATTAGATCTAATAGGTCATAATTGAGTTTAATAGGTCCTAATTAGGTATTAATTATTCCTAATTGGTCATAATTGAGTCTAGTTGGTCCTAATTGAGTCTAGTTGGTCCTAATTGAGTCTAGTTGGTCCTAATTGAGTCTAGTTGGTCCATATTAGGTCCTAATTAGTCCTAATTGGTCCTAATTGAGTCTAATTAGTCCTAATTGAGTCTAATAGGTCTTGTTAGGTCCTAATTGGTCCATATTAGGTCCTAATTGTCCAAATTGAGTATAATTAGATCTAATAGATCATAATTTAGTCTAATAGGTCCTAATTGTTCATAATTGGTCATAATTGAGTCTAGTTGGTCCTAATTGAGTCTAGTTGGTCTATATTAGGTCCTAATTGGTCCTAATTGAGTCTAATTACTCCTAATTGAGTCTAATAGGTCATGTTGGGTCCTAATTGGTCTATATTAGGTCCTAATTGGTCCCAATTGAGTCTAATTAGTCCTAATTGAGTCTAATAGGTCATATTAGGTCCTAATTGGTCCTAATTGAGTCTGATTGGTCCTAATTATGTATAATTAGAACTAATAGGTCATAATTGAATCTAATGGGTCCTAATTAGGTCCTAATTATTCCTAATTGGTCATAATTGAGTCTAGTTGGTCATAATTGTGTCTAGTTGGTCCATATTAGGTCCCAATTGGTCATAATTGGTCTTAATAGGTCCTAATTATTTTTAATAAGATCTAATTGAGTCTAATTGGATCTAATTGGTTCTAATTATGTTTCTTTCAGTCCTAATTAGTTTTGATTGCATCTAATTGGTTCTAATAGGTCATATTAGGTCCTAATTGGCTCTAATTGAGTCTAATTAGGTCCAACACTATTTGGTTCTAATAGACCCTATTAGGTCCTAATAGGTGGACTATTGTGTCCTAATAGGCCCTATTGGGTCCTAATAGGTTCTATTAGGTTGTAATTAGTCCTAATAGGTTCTATTAGGTCCTAATAGGTTTTATTAGGTCCTAATTAGTCATAATAGGTCCTATTAGGTACTAATTGGTTCTAATTGAGTCTAGAATTGGATCTAATTAAGTCTAATTAGGTCCTAATTGGTTCTAATTGGTCATATTAGGTCCTAATTGGTTCTAATGGAGTCTAATTGAGTCTAATTGGTTCTAATTAGTCCTAATAGGTCCTAATTAGTCCTAATTAGGTTCTAATAGGTCCTAATAGGTCCTAATAGGTTTGATTAGGTCCTAAATAATCCAAATAGGTCTTATTAGATACTATTTGGTTCTAATTAGTTCTAATTGGTCCTAATTGGGAATAATTGGCCCTAATTGAGTCTAATTAGGTTTTAATAGGTCATAATTAGGTCTAATTGAGTCTAATTAGGTGCTAATTGGTTCTCATTGATTCTAATTGGGTCCTAATAGTCCTAGAATAGGTCCTAATTAGTCCTAATAAGTCCTATTGGTCCAAATAGGTCTACAATTAGGTCTAGTTAAGTCTAATAGACCTACAATATCACATTTACATGAACATTAAGACAATTCTTGACCATCAAGTTAAAATATCTATATAGAGACATCTTAGACATACATTGTTTCCGATGATGATATCTTTTTCGTGATTCTTCATGTAGTCTTTGTTTAGTCTCTTCTGAATAATGTCATGTACTTTTGTTTAGCCTTCTCTTTTTATTTCTCATCACAACTTAAAGAATTATTCCATGCCAAAACATCTTCCTTCTCCTCAATGCAAATTATTTTATAGCTTTCGGATTTATGAAATGAAAAAAATATACATTTATTTATACCTAATTCTTATTAACCAGAAATGCCACCAAAAAGGCTGACATAGGTTTCTATCAAAAGTTAAACTTGACTTTCTATCAAAACTAAATGACTTTCAATCGAAACTAGCTTAGTAATGACTAAATTTTGCATTTTTCAGCAAAGTACTTTTGATAGAAAGTACTTTCTATCGAAAGTGCCTAGTTTGGGCCATGGTTGCAAGTTTTAAAGAAATTCTGATAATTTCATGGCTTCAGGCCTCAAGCACACTGATCAAATGGATGAATAAGAAGATGTCCTTTTGTATACAACAAGTACTTAGAACTAGCTTTCTAATGATTATATATTTGACTATTTTTAAATTTATTATGTGTATGGTTTTTGACATTAAATGATTGTAGGTTTTTAATCAAATATAAACCTCTAAGTTTGACGTTCAATAAAAAATAGTAAAACAAGGAATTTTTATTTAGAAAAATAATAGTGCCCTTTGTATTCGAGTCTACTTTCTATTAAAAATATAATAATTGAAATTTGATAAATACACAATAAGTTATAAGCTATGTAGTCAAGGTACGTCAAAATTTTGGTTTAGTCAACTTCAAATGTTAATAAAATATGCAATAATAGTGATAATGTCATCAAACTAGTTGCATGCCCTCTGTATGGATGTTACAAAACTAAATTCAAAAGAATCGCATTCATATTTATTTTACAAAAAAAGTTATGCTCTATGAAAATAATGTTACTATTTGAAAATGACATTTTCAACACCATACAAGTTTTTGTGGAAGAAAGAAAAAAGTATTTAAATAAATAAATATTTAGAATCTAGATGGAAAATCCTAAAAGACTTTAATTTACTCCATCCTCCGATTTCAAGCTATTCAACGACAATATGCATCCGAATCTGAAATTTTTTTCTCAAAATGTAGAGTTCAATGGCCGTTTAGGCTAAAAAGTGTAACCCGCTATTGTGGGTTCACCCTATGTAGATTGAAGAAGGCCCTCTATGGACTTAAGCAAGCTCCTAGAGCATGGTATGAGAGACTAGATGGATATCTAACAAAGATTGGATTCAAGAAAGGAGCAACAGATTGCTATCTATTCATTAGAGATACATTTGAAGGTTTACTTCTTGTGGCTATATTTGTTGATGATATTATCTTTGGAGGTAATGACAAACATAGTGCAGAATTTTCTAAGGAGATGTAAAATGAATTTGAGATGAGTATGATTGGCGCTATCAAGTAATTTTTGGGATTGAATGTGTAGTAGACAGATAAAGGTATTTTCTTTAATCAATCCAAGTATGTGAAAGAAATATTAAAGAAATTCAAGATGGATGATTGCAAACTAGTGGGGACTCCTATGATTACTAGATGCAAGCTTACAAAAGAAGATGACTCACCAATAGTAGATATAAATTTTGTACAAGTCTATGATTGGCAAAATTATTTATCTTACTCAGACTAGACCTAATATTTCCAATGTAGTTGGCATAGTTGGAAGATTTGCAACAGAGCCTAAACAAAGTCACCTCATGGAAGTAAAAAGGATATTCAGATACTTGCAATGCACTATAGACTATGGTCTATGGTATCCTAATTCAAACAATGTTGAGCTTCATCTATAAATAGATGAAGATTGGGTAGGATGCATTGATGATAGAAAGAGTACATCAGGTGGAGCAGTGTTTCTTGGTGATAGAATTGTCACTTGGAAAAGCAAGAAACAAAATTATATTTCTCAATCAATAGTAGAAGCAGAATATGTTGTAGTAGCCTTGAATTGTTCTACAACTTTTTGGATCAAGCAGATGATAAAAGATTTGAGAATGAAGATTGATTATCCTATTGTTAGTCATTGTGATAACACTAGCACTATGAATATGTCAAAGTACCTTATGATGCATGCAAAGACAAAGCACATTGAAATCAAGTATCACTTCCTAAGAGAGAAAGTGGTAGAGAAAGAAGTCAAGATGGACTATGTGAGTACTAAAGATCAATTGGTAGACATTTTCACAAAGCCTTTGCCAAAGGATACTTTTGAGTATCTTAGGAAGAAGTTGGGAGAAATTCCCTTCCCTCATTCTTCTTAGAAGGAAGAAGGAAAGGCATCAGTCCTAAGGGACTCATGGGAGGTTGACTACTCTACCTCAGGAGTATTACCAGTGCTTAAAATGAATGGCACCCTTTTCCATTGATGTCAAAAGGGAAGTAATATAGATTTATGAAAAATAGAAGTAAAAAGGAGTAGTAATATACTAAGGGGGAGCAGTATTTAGTTATGACAACAATTCAGTTGAGGAAATGGAGAATATTAGAAATTATTGCACTAGATGGAGGATTCATCTTTGGGGGAGTTTTGAAGAGGAAATGGAGAATGTTATAAAAGAAATGTTCATTTGGGTTGGTGGTTGTTTTTCATTCCACATGTTGCCATCAATGCCAAAGGGGGAGATTGTTGGAGATTTTCCAGCAGGCTAGTATTGACTGTATGTTTTTCATTGATGACAACATATGGAAAGTAGCATGCATGGAAGTATTATGTAGTAAGATTTTAGAATCTGTAGCATGGAAATGATATCAGGATGATATCATGGGTGCAAAGGTTAGCTATTAGTATAGATAGTTATATAGTAGCTTGTGTCAACAGTGTTCCTGACAGAGTAATAGGTAGTGTTTTGTGTATGGTTGTCCATACAATTATCATGGAGCCTTGCACACTTGGATATATGTTGAAGACATGTTAGTGATATTTTAGTTATGGACACATAGTCTGATATTTAGTAGAAGTGAAGTTATACAATTGCTATTCACTAGTAGTAGTTTCCTATGTTTATTTAGAAGAGTTGACAGAGATTTTATTGGTTCAGGAGTTGCACCCATCTTTAGGGTATAGGCCCTTGGAGTTAAGCTTAGAGAAGAGTTATTGATGTTTGGTTAAGAGTGCATGAAGTAATTTAGCTTGAGGAGAAAGATCCAGTTTTTTTGGTAGAGCCAATAGTGTGTAGTGTGCATCTATAATTATCTTATTTGGACAGGTCCTAGATTTTGTTGCATGCATAGTAGAGCTAGCATAATGTTTATATAAGGTTGTTATGGTTTATCTAATATGATTTCAAGGTGGTTCTAATAGGCCAACTTGATTATATCAATTAGAGAGAAGATATTTTATAGGCAGTGATTTGTGATTGCTGAAGTGTGGTTCATGGCTGATTAAGAAGAGCAGAGAAGAGTGTGTGAAGTGTGGAACCATCAAAAGAAGGTCTATGTGACCAAGAAGAGTACTTGTGCTATACATTGGAACTGATCTAGATAAGTAGGTCAAAGTGCAGTTCACCAAGATCTAGATATAGTGTGTATCTATTATTCAGAAGGTTGTAGCCTTCGCCCCTTTGAGTAGTGAGCTCTTGGATAGTGTGTCCACTCCCCTAATAGGGACTATTATAAAAGACTCCTAATAGGATCTAACCCTTGACCAAGTCTATTATACATAATATATTGTAAAGCTACTCCTAACAGGGTAAAGGATCTTCTAACAAGGATCATAATACACTAGTACAAAATATTAGTGGGTGTCAATTATGTTAATATGATTTTGAACAACAGAGAGGGGAGGGTGAATCAATTGTTCTCAGGTCCTAATGTATAAACTAACTTCAAATTTTTTTCTTAAATTAGATCAAGCAACCAAAAAAAACTCAGTCACCACTGATTCAATAATAGAAACATATAACTCAGTAGTCCACTACCTAGCTGTATCTAACTTGTAAAACATAGAAATGTTCAAACCAAAACATTCACAGATGTATGACACCAGGATTTATAGTGGAAACCCAATATGGGAAAAACCACTTTGTAACATGCTACTATTATTTTCACTCTTCTGAAGTGAGCTGAGTTAAAAGCCAACCATGTCAAAGGTTACAATACACACTGTCAAGTGTGACCCGGTTAAAGGATTTCAATCACCCTGTTAAAAGTGAGCCTGGTTAAAGAACTTACATACACTCCATTAGAATGCAACCTTGTTCAAAGGATTTAACATATGACTATTAGGTCAGCCTCTATTAAAAATATTTTGACTATTACAATGGTTAGAAAGTAGCAATAGTATTGATCTAAAAACATACAACTCTTTTTGCAAATATTAGATCCAATTCTGTACACAAATGCTGGTTTACTGACTTTGAAACTTTTTCGTCTCCACTTCTGATCTGCTAGAAATTTTCCATCAAGCAATAACCATACTTTTCTTTAGGATTTTCACTTATACAGTCAATAAAACTTTACTATTCTTCCAGCATCTCCTTCACCCATTCATTTGCATACCTAATGCTTCGGTTCCCTTAATACTTTCCTTTGTTAGGTTAACTTATCTTTTGCTGCTTAGTCTCCTTCGTAGATCTTAGGGTTAGGTCAAATACATTTAATCTACCTACTTCATGTTCTTCATCTCCTCTTCTAGAATCATCTCAAATCTCATAAAGATTTACAATAAAACATTTTACAAAGCATTAAATGCTTCCATACAATCAATAAATAAAATCAACAGAATTTACATAATCCAAGAATTCAACAATGTCGGCTCCAAATCTGAATTCTCTTCAAATATAAAATTGCTAATGCTCAGTCAATACTATGATTATCCACTCAGTCTCCATGTAAAATGCTCGGTCACTACTAAAACTATTTCCTTGGCAAATGCTATCTTCCTTGGCAATTTACTAATACTCGGTCGACACTAGATTTTTTCTTGGCATCCACTAACTCGGTCAACTCTATCATAACTTGGCTTAAACATGATTTCTTCATTTTTTCTTTGTTAAGCCTACCAATTTAGTCTTCAATCTTACTAAGATAAACAATACATTGTCTCATCATTGTGCAATATAATCAAGTACACTTTGTAGTATCAAGATAACTCAACCTTTCCCTAGGTGCTATTGTTAACAACCTTTCTTTCCCTTCTCATCATAGATATAGTACTTTCCTAAGTAGCAACAATCTTACCAATTAAGGTTTGACATCAATGATAATACAAAAATTGTTTCAATTGTAGTTTCCAACAATCTCCCTCTTTGGCATTGATGGCAACACCATATGATATCACCTGAATAACACATGGATTACCAACCAATCCAAAAACTTATCTATCCATCAAAGAAAATTTATAATATCCTTAGCTTCATTTTGATTCAGAATCAGTAAATCTCACTTCTATGACCATTAGAAGTATTCATATCTCCCTCTATCTTGATCCTTCATTTCAGTTCATCAATTCATTTCCCTCTTTCTTTTAGGTTCATGTGTTATAGTATCATTTTAGTTCAATCTCCCTCTTTGAAAAAAAATTCCAAAGAAGAAACTCAAGCATACATCCAATAGATGTAGATATATTTGTTCAACATGGTGTTTCTCCCCCTATCATCTTGCTTATGATTGATTTGTTGTCTTTGCTTCTTCTTCATAGCTCTAGGATAGTCCTAAAGTGTGACAATATTCTGCATCAATGAGCCAAATGTTCTATTGTAGCATATTTGATGCAATGCTCCTAGCTTGGCTAGGCAGCCTCAATTAGGAGAAGGACCCCTAATTGACTTCTCAGGTATGCATGAGCTTCTTTAGGTAAAGCTTTAGTGAATATGTCTACCAATTGTTCTTTTGTATTCACATATTCCATTAAGACTTCCTTGTCTTGTACCAATTCCCTCAAATAGTGATACTTGATTGCTGTGTGCTTGGTCTTAGTGTGCATTAATAGATTCTTCAAAATATTGATAGAACTTGTGTTGTCATAGAAAATAACAATAGGTTCAGTTATTTCTTCTTTCATGCCTATCAACAATTGTTTTATCCATATCAAATTTGAATAGTTTACTGCAGCAGCAACATACTCGGCTTTAGTAGTAGATTGGGAAATGTAATTTTGTTTCTTGCTTGTCCAAGAGACTAATCTCTATCCAAGAAAGAAAGCTCCACCACTAGTGCTCTTTCTGTCATCTACATTTCCTACCCAATCAGCATCAATATATACTCTAAGTTCAAATTTGTCATTCTTCTTGTAGTATAACCCATAGTCAGTAGTTCCTTTCAAGTATCTCATGATTCTTTTCACCACCATCATGTGTGTTTCCTTAGGATTGGCAGAGAATCTTTCCACAATCCCAATAGCTAATGCAATATCAGGTCTACTATGTAGAACATACTACAATTTTCCAATCATGGATCTGTATAATGTCTAGTTAACTTCTGTAGCATCAACATTTTTAGATAAATTTTGTCCAGTAACCATAGGAGTTCCCACTGGTCTAGCATCTTCCATTCCAAAAATTTTTAGTATTTCATTAACATACTTAGACTGTGTAATGAAAATACCTTTCTTCATTTGATATACTTGTAAACCAACAAAGAATTTGATCTCACCAAACATACTCATCTCAAATTCAGTTTACGTTTCTTTTGAAAAAATTTTACACAATGCATCTTGTCCACCAAAAATAATGTCATCAACAAAAAATTTTGCCAACAAAATACCTCTACCTTCTTCATCTTTCATATATAGATTGCTTGTGTCATTTGTCCTGGAAAATCCAATCTGTATTAGATAGTTATGCAACTGCTCATACCATGCTCTGGGAGCTTGTTTCAATCCATATAAAGCTTTGTTCAATTTGCATACCATGTGTCTTCTGTTTGGATCAATAAAACCTTCTAGCTGTTCTATGTAAACTTCTTCTTCCAGTATACCATTTAAAATTGCAGACTTGATATCTATTTGATATACCTTGAAATCTTTATAAGTAGCATATGCAAGCAGAGTTCTTACTCCTTCCAATCTAGCTATAGGGGAAAATGTCTCCCAATAATCTATTCCTTCTTCTTGTGTGTAGCCTTTGCATACTAGTCTAGCTTTGTTCCTAGTGATTTCACCTTTTTCATTCAACTTGTTTTGAAATACCCACTTTGTTCCTATAACATTCTTATCTACAGGTCTCGACACCAGAGTCCAAGTTTCATTCTTCTCAATCTAGTCAATCTCTTCATTCATTACTTGTATCCAGTCTTCATTTTCTAATGCCTCTTTAGTTGTCTTAGGTTCAAATTCACATAGTAAGCATGTTGGATCTTTTTTCTTCCTTCTAGTCTGAATTCTAGTGTCTCTATCTCCAATTATCTATTCAGGCTTGTGATGTCTTCTTACATATTTTTCCAAAACAAGTTTATCATTTTTCTCCTCTATTTCATCAGGTTCCTCAACAAGATTGTCAGATTCAGCTTCTGAATGCTTGACAACCTCTTCCTAATCCCGACAACATTATCTTGTAGCTTGACATGTTCTTGTTCTCTCTCAGCACTTTTTTCCTGATGCTCGACATCATCTATCTATTGCTCAACATTGCTTGCCTGAGACTTGGCATCAAGTGCAGGTTTGTCACCTACCTCTTCTATTTCCTCAATGTACACAAAAGATCTATAATCTTTTGGTTCTATTTTGCTAACAGCCTCATTTCTTCCTGCATACTCATCAATTTTAACATTCACACTTTCCACAATTGTGTTAATGTTAGAGTTCAAACACTTATAAGCTTTACTTTTTATGGAGTATCCTAGGAATATGCCTTCATCACTTTTAGCATCAAACTTTCCATTCCTACTGTCTTTCAATATGTAACACTTACTTCCAAATATTCTAAAGTATTTAACACTTGGTGCATGCCCATACCATAATTCATAGGGTGTCAAATTTGTACCTTTCTTGATCTATACCTGGTTAAGAGTGTAAACAACTATACTTATAGCTTCTTTCTAGTATTTCTATGCCACATTATTTTCAATCACTAATGTCCTTGCACAGTCTAAAATAGATCTATTTTTTCTTTCTACTATACCATTTTGTGGAGATGTCCTAGGTGCAGACATCTATCTTTTGATTCCTCTATCATTGCAAAATAGATCAAATTCATTTTATCTAAATTCTCCACCATGATCAGATCTAAGACATTTTAGATTCATACCTATCTCCTTCTCAACTTTAGCCAAATACCACTTGAAAAATTGAAAAGCATCATATTTTTCTTTTAGAAACATTACAGGCATCATCCTGGTATGATCATCAACAAACAAGATAAAATATCTAGCACCACAGTAACTTTGTACACCCATAGGTCCACAAAGGTTAGTATGAACCAAATCTAAAATGTGTTCAGAAGTAAAGGATTTGCTCTTGAAACTTGACTTAGTCATTTTTCCTAATTGATATTCTTTGCACATCACATTCTCAAGTTTCCTCAATCTAGGTAGGACTCTTACTTTCTTCTTCTTACTTATCTCTACTAGATTGTCAAAGTTAACATGACATAGCCTCTTATGCCATAACCAAATGTCATCAAGTTGTGAAAACATACACATTTCTTTAGATAGGTCAAGATAGAACAAATTACCTCTAGTCTACTCACCACTTCCAATCAGTTAAACAATAGCATCAAATATCTTAGCTTTCTTGTGATGAAATTCCACTTGGTAACCAGCTCCATTGAGCTGAGAAACACTTAACAAATTATAATTCAATCCTTTAACCCAATAAGTATTTTCATAAGAGATCTTATCAATTAGTTTAATCAATCCTTTTCCTCTAACAGGACATGGTGCATCATTACCAAATGTTACACTTTTACCTTTTTAATGATGTAGGGTCTCAAACTTATTCTTGTCAACAGTCATGTGATGTGAACAACCACTGTCAATAATCCATTTATCATTCTTTATCACATAGGAAATCAATGTAGTTTTCTCACCCTTATCAGATTCATCTTTCATTGCAACATAGACTACCTCAATTTCAAAATCATCATTATCAGTGTCAGTCTCTTCTTTAGCAATGTAATAGGATTTCTTACCTTTTCCTTTGTAGTCTTTGTACCTTTGGTAGCCTTTGTCATCTCTTTTGTCTTTGTGTCTATTGTCTCTTTCTTCATCTTTATCCTTCCTGTCAGAACATCTAGCAGCTACATGCAAAACATATAATAGGGAGTTCACCTTTATATTTTCCTTTTCCTCTTCTCAGTCTTCTAGCCTTAACAGCTTGTAGATCTTCAAGATCTTCATCAGAAGTGTCACTGTCATCTTCACTTTCACTTTCACTTTCACTGATGCATCTTTCTTTTTCCTTTTTAGGCTTTTTCAAGACTAACTATGACTTAAAAGAAAATTCAACATTTCCAATACTACCAACAGTGAAATTATCATAATTACATAGTTCAAAAGTAGTCAACTTGCCAATCAAACCTTCCAATGTAAGCACATTTGCAGAGTTACATCTAGATTCTTGAATAGATAAGATCTTAATAGCATATATAGGTTGCATAGTTCTCAACACTTTTCTAATTATAGTCTCATCATTAATAGTTCCATTTTCTCCTCTAATAGCATTCACAACTTCTTTTATTCTACCACAATATTGTGCAATGTTTTCATCTTCATTCATTCTCATTTCATCAAACTTACCTCTAAGACTCTCAACTTTACCTTTCAGTACATATAGATCACCACCATAGATCTTTGCAAGAGTGTCCCACATATCTTTAGTAGTTGTGCAATCCTTAATGTCCTCAAATTCAGGATAGCTTAGGGAAGATGCAATTCCTAGCATTGCTTGATTGTTTTCTTCCTTGGCTTTCACTTCCTCAATAGTCAAAGGTGCAACAGGTGTGACATAGTCATGCTCAATGTAGTACTTTGGAAAATCACTAATACCAGCTAGATGCATCTTCATCAAGCTTTGCCATGCAGGGAAATTATCTTTGTTCAGCTTCCGTACCTCCTTCTTATACATCTTGATCATTTTCTTCAAGTCCCTTTAAAATTGCTTTCTGTAAACACTAATAAGCAACACAGCTCTGATACCAATTGTTAATATGATTTAGAACAACAAAGAGGGGGAGGGGGGGGTGAATCAGTTGTTCTCAGGTCCTGATGTATAAACTAACTTCAAAACTTTTTCTTAAATCAAATCAAGCAACTGAAACAAACTCGGTCACCACTGATTCATTAAGAGAAACATATAACTCAGTAGTCCACTACCCAGCTATATCTAACTCATAAAAAATAGAAATGTTCAAACCAAAACATTTACACAAGTATGACAGGAGGATTTATAGAGGAAACCCAATTTGGGAAAAACCACTTTGTAACATGCTACTATTATTTTCACTCTTCTAAAGTGAGCTCGGTTAAAAGCCAACCTTGTCAAATGTTACAATACACACTATCAAGTGTGACCCGGTTAAAGGATTTCAATCACCCTATTAAAAGTGAGCCTGGTCAAAGGACTTACATACACTCCATTAGAATGCAACCTTGTTCAAAAGATTTAACATATGATTGTTAGGTCAACCTCTATTAAAAGGATTTTGACTGTTACAATGGCTAGAAAGTAACAGTAGTATTGATCTAAAAACATACAACTCACTTTGCAAATATCAGATCCAATTCCATACACAAATGCTAGTTTACTGACTTTGAAACTTTGTCATCTCCACTTCTAGTCTGCTAGGAACTTTCCTTCAAGAAATCACCACACTTTTCTTTAGCCTTTTCGCTTATAGAGTCAATAAAACTTTACTGTTCTTCCAGCATCTCCTTCACCCATTCATTCACATACCTAATGCTTTGGTTCCCTTAATACTTTCCTTTGTTAGGTTAACTTATCTTTTTCCACTTAATCTCCTTCGTAGATCTTAGGGTTAGGTCAAATACATTGAATCTACCCACTTCATGTTCTTCATCTCCTCTTCTAGAATCATCTCAAATCTCATAAAGATTCACAATTAAACATTTTACAAAGCATTAAATGCTTGCATACAATCAATAAATAAAGTCAACACTTTTTACATAATCCAAGAATTCAACAATGTTGGCTCCAAATCTGAATTCTCTTCAAATATAAAATTGTTGATGCTTGGTCAATACTATGATTATCCACTCGGTCTCCATGTAAAATGCTTGGTCACTACTAAAACTATTTTCTTGGCAAATACTATCTTCCTCGGTAATTTACTGATACTCGGTTGACACTAGACTTTTGCTCGGCATCCACTAACTCGTTTGACTCTGTCATAACTTGACTTAAACATGATTTCTTCATTTTTGCTCGATTAAGCCTACTAGTTTAGTCTTCAATCTTACTAAGATAAACAATACATTATCTCATCATTGTGTAATATAATCAAGTACACTTTGTAGTATCAAGATAACTCAACCTTTTCCTAGGTGCTATTGTTACCAACCTTTCTTTCCCTTCTCATCATAGATATAGTACTTTCCTAAGTAGCAATAGGCTTACCAGTTAAGGGTTGACATCAATGACAATAGAACAATTGTTTCAATTGTAGTTTTCAACAATTTCCCACTAGGGTTTTTACCTATTTGGGTTTCCTCATAACCAAAATATTGGTGTTGTCTTCATTTGTTCTTTCATTGTGTTTATACTTTATGTTTAAGTATACTTAATTAGATAAAGAATTGAATCTTGTAGATAACTAATTCACCCCCCCCCCCCCTCTTATTTATCATTTGGGACTATTCCTAACACACGTGTGTATGATTGAGTTTTCATATGCACCTTACAAGTTAAGTTGGTTAGACTATATTCAAGCTTAGTCTATGAGCACACAATCAGATATGCAAGTATGAGAAATATATAGGCAGTTCAAGTTGTATAGCCAGTGTGTGTGAGTGAAGAATAGAGTAAGCAGTTGAATATTATCATTTTGAGTTACGGTTATAATGTAATGATGTAAAGGCTAGGCACCCATTATAATTAGGTTGCTGACATGTATATTTTTTTTTTGTAAACATGCCTTAGACAATTCAATTGGGAGAGTTGTATGTAATAGGTTTAAGGGTTGACCTAGTTGTTTATTTTGTATGTGCCAATAAATATGAGATGCACCCATTGTAATTAGAATCCAAGTGGATAGAGAGTTGTGACAAGAAGAGAAGAAGTGTGAGAAGACACCATAATATGTATTAGAGCTTTGTAAGAGGTCAAAGCATCAGTACATCAAAGGAACTAATCTGACAAATAGTGTCACAATGACAATTCATCCAACAGATATAGTGTGTATCTAAAATCAAAAGGTTTTAACCTTCACCACTTGAATAGTGAGCTCTAGGATAGTGCATCCACTCCCCTGATAGTGACTATTGTAAAAGACTCCAAATAGGGTCTAACCCTTGACAAGGTCTACTGTACTTAATGCATTGTAAAGAAACTCCTAAAAGTGTTAAGGATCTTCTAACAAGGATCACAAAGCATGAGTACATAATATTAGTGGGTGTCAATTCCCACTGGGGTTTTTACCTATTTTTGTTTCCCCGTAACCATATTGGTGTCATGTGTTGATTTCATGTTTCATGTTTATGTGGATGTTTATTTAAGTACTTAAGCAATTAAGTTCAGTTTAAAGATTAAAGCAAAAAGATCAAATATAGTGAACACTAATTCACCCCACCCCTTCCCTCTCAGTGTTCCCATTCCTAACACCAATGAATCATTTCTAGTAGGAGAAGTAGAAGCCTCACAACCAACAGAGCTCCAAACAACTAATTTTGTATAAAGAGATGTTCCAAGGATGGAATCTACACCCAAGGAAGAGCCAGTAGTGGTCCCAAGAGGCACATTGGTCTCAACATTCTCTTGAGAAGAAGAAACAACTTGAGAAAAGCTTCTAATAGATGAGTCCTTCATAATAGAGTAATGTTGGGAGGAGGCCCCCTTCCACCAAGAAGCAGGTTTTAAATCTTTTCCAATCCACATTGATCTGCTAAGTGACTAGTTTTAAAACATCTACTGTATCTGAAGGGGAGTCCTTCATAATCCAAGGATTGGATCTAGGACCCTTTAGGATGCTTCAACATAATCTTTTTCAGAAGACCCTTTGAGGAATCCAAATCAACTAGAATCCTAGCATAAGTAGAATGAAGAATATCATCAAATTCCTCATCAACCATCAGAAAGTCCCCAAGAGCCTCACCCATAGCCTAAAGTAGAGAGTCTACCCAAAAATGAAGAGGGAGGTGGGGAAGCCTCACCCAAGTAGGAACCTTGGAGAAAGTCTCAAAAGAGGCATCAAAGTCAGAATGCCAAGGCTTCAACATGAGCATGAGCTAGGCATCCCAGCTAAAAAAAATTATCACATAGAATTAGATTCCTATCTTCAGAATTCTCAAACTTAGCTATGAAAAAGACCCTTGTTGGAGGGAAAATGTGATAGTTCTAGAAATGATAGGCTCCCACTGGTGAGTGATCCAAGCATGTGGATCAGAAAGACTCAGCTAGAAACCCTTGAATCTATAAATAAGACCATGATCCTCTACAATTTTTATTCATATTTGACATCAACAAATTCTATGGCTTCTATGATAAATCCTTCAAATTCAAACTCCAATGTGGAAATTTTTCTTATTACATTATTAAACACATCCAAATTATTTTCCACTTCTAAATCAAAAAATGAAAGAATATTTGAGACCAATATGTCAAAATCCAATCTCTATTGTCCATTCTTTTATTCATCTTTGTTTATTGAGGATGTTTGGGACAATCCTACCTCGAATGCTTTTGAATGATTGTAAATTTTCTTTCATTTTATTCTAAATATGCTATAAGAAACCTCTCCTAAACATAAATTTTTTTAGGAATTTGTGTGTAAGGTTTAACCCTAGAGGAATAAATTGGGCACCTACTTATTATTATCAATGTATTGCTTGTAGATCTCCACCTGTCAACTATTGGCTTCTGAATTGGATCAGGATCTTTATAGTTTAATTAATATATGCATACTTATTTTACATTAGCATATGTATCCTCACTATTATCACTCATTATTTTTATACTATTCTTGAGAATCTCTTAAAGTTCTACTAGAATATGTGGTGCACATCTAGAACCTAAAATAAACATGCAAACTAAAAATATAAACTACTAATAATAACATAAGAAAATGAGAGAGTATTTATCTTGAAATTTTATATTGGAATTTATCCATAACTCTCCTCTCTTGTTGTTACTATAAGGCATTATTTATATGGACATATTAACTAATTCATGCCCAAACCTAATATTGTACATTTCCCTTTATTTATGAAACTAAATAATGATTCCTATTTTCCCTCTAACCTCCTAGGATTTTTTAAAACAAATTGATTTAGAGGAATTTATAGCCACACATTATACTATCTAGAAACATTAGAACAAGACTAGAAAAAAAAATACAATCTTATGTGCCTACATTAGACTCCCAAGGAAAAAAAGACATGTTCATGGAATGATGTCCATGGGCTCATCAATGCTCTAGTACTACATTTCTTTTATATGTTTGAGGTTGGCATCCATGCAATATCTTCAAGTGGTTAACCCCTCCACCTAACGAAGTAGTGAAGATATTCCTTTTCACTAGATTTCTTTAGCACTTTCTTGTCTAAACTTTCCTTGAGTTGCTTTGGTATCTCCTTAGGTAATTGTTTCTTCTACTCAATAACCTAATCTTTGTTGGGATTATGGAAAGGCGTGTACTAAGAGGGGAGGGGTGAATCAATACCTTGAAAAACTTTCAAACTGAATCCTTGTAAACATGTACTTCAATAACTGACTTTATCAATTGCATTCACCATACACTTAATAATATAACTAAAAGGTAAATGCATGTAATCAAATCAATAAAGCATACATAAAACTTCATACACATGAAACATGTATTTTAGTATTGTAGAAACCCTTGTTAGAAGGTATTTAAACTATGGTGGGGATGGAACCCATAAAGCTTCACTTCTGTAGAAATAAAGTTGTTAGTTAAGGCTTACGAAGATTAATCACTTCTAGTGAACTTACCTTGTTAGGAGTAACAATAAGATTAGCTAGACCTACTTGGTTAGAGGATTTTAGCAACTCTATTCAAGTGTGCACTCATTTAAGATATTTAATAAAAAGACTGTTAAGTCCACTTTGTTAGGAGATTTTAAGTTTGCTAAAATTGTTAGAGAGTAAAAGTGATGTATGATCTATATGAAATAACAACATACATTACTGATATCAGATCCATTAAGTACAATAATGATATCACCTTTTTGTGATGAATATGTCCTTCTGAACTACTTGGTAGCCTAAATTTTGTTTTTGATAAACTAAATATTTTGTCAATACTTTACTATAACCCTATCTGATCTTCAAATGTCCTCGAGTGTGGTTACTTCTTGATGATACATATCAAAATTACATCTTTATAATAATTAAATGAAACTAATTTGACCTGATTAGGGTTTGACACTATCTTAGAAAACCTAAGATCAATGGTTCATATGATTAACCTAGATCATCATTACATAGGAATCATCATTAATTAAATGAATACTGTTGTCCAATTTTTCATGTCCCATGTAAGATTTGGCCAATTTCCATCTCAAGGTCTACTTTTTATCCTTCCAAGCGCTCTGCAAAATTTGATGGTTTTATCTAATTCCCTCTAGTCTCTGCAACCTTTTCTAGGTCTTTGGCTACGTGAAAAATCTTTTAAAAATTCATAAAACTAGCCGATATAGGACAAACCCTTAAAAAACCCTAGGCCTTGTTATATTTTCAAGTTACTTTATCAGCCACTTAAAATCCTCAAGTACCCATGTGCATTTTTCATTCATTGGCTGGTCACTAGTTCTCCAAGTCAGTCAATGGTTACCTTTTCCTTCCAGTGATTCAGCGAATGCCTTGTTTGCTTAATACCCTAGTATTTCACGGTTAAGTCCTCAATGGTTAGCGATTCAGTGAGCGGTTAAAATCCCCTTGGTCATGTGTTCACTTAATGGTCTGATAGTCTTTTATTTGGGGTCCCAATTATAGAGATCTAATGGTTGTCTAATGATCTAAAGGGTTTGTGTCAGAGCATCAGATCATGTGTTGACCGTCGATTCCCTTTCCATGAAGTGCTATAGTGTTTTTCTTAGTCGTGAGATAAAATGGTGAATCTTCTAAACATCTGGTGATTCCATGGATTGCCTTCAGTCAGGCATTCACTAACTGAAACCCCAAGTTGGACTTTTGGTTTAGCAATTTTGTGAATGCCTTGTTTGCATATTCTTCATACTTAACCAAGGTTAAGAAATCTATTTAGTGACTGAGTGAATTTCCTTTGGCTGCGTATTCGCTAAGTCTTCTGGGGTTATGTGATTTATATGGGGTCCTAGTTGATGAGATCAATGGTTGTCATAAGATCTCATAGGGTTTGTCAGAGGCTTGTGATCTTACGACAACTTTTGATCTTCCCTTTTCTCAGCACTTCAAGATTTTGTGGGTCCACTACTAGGGTGTCCTACTTGGAGGCTTTTCATTGGTCAAGGGAAGATGACTTGTATTTTGTCAGTGGGCCTAGGGATGTCAGAAGCTTTGAGATCAATGGCTGGCATGTGTTCTCATGAAGTGTGTCATAGGTATGCAATTATGAGACAACTATTGATTCTCCTTGGTGATATTACTCTTCAAATGGGTGGGTCCACTGCCAGGTGTGTGTAGGTGGCATATTCTGATTGGTCCACATGCTAATGAGTCATTTCTTGTTAGTGGGACTAGGCCCTTTTGGAAGTCAAAGGCTCTAACATCTATAGAGGATCGACAGCTAGCATATGTTCATGAGGCTTTGTGTCAGAGCATGCGATCATGCACTTTTCATTGATCTTACTTTATCTTTGAGCTCTCTCAGGTGGGTCCTCAGTGTGCTGATGTGCTCAAATATAATTGGTTGTCATGTGATGATGGAGACTTATAGGTGGACTGATGTGTCAATAGGGTCATAGCTTAGTGAAATCTATGGTAGTTTTATAATCTAAAAGAATCTTTTGAGGTCATGAGGAGATGAGACTAGTCGTTAGATCATTATCTTGTCTTAAGTGGGTTTGATGTTAGGGAACTGCTGAGGTATTTGCTGACAGAGAGGTTAGAGCAAATAAAAGAATGCCAAGTGGCATAATGGCCCAGGGATAGTAAAGCTTTCTACGAATTAATGACTAGGGGTTTCTTGTGCTCACTTAATGTAACCTAGGGTTATTAAAAGACTCGGCAATCTAGTGGAAAGCCTTGTTTTCTGAATCACTTAGCCAGACCAAGATTAAGAGAAGGATTTCACAAATGAGAAAAGGGTCTTTAGCCACATGGTTGCTGCATGACTTAAAGGAAGAGGAGCTTGAGGTGGGTCCAAATATGCTAACATGATGATTTGCTCACTTCTCATTGGCCACTAACTTCCATGGTGGTTTTAACTTGTCAGAAGGGTTTTAAGTCATTTTTCAAGGATATGGGCCTTTCATCTACTGGGAAGATTTCACATCGATGACTAAATTTTAATATTATGTCTACTAGCTATTAATATTTGAATTTGAATATCTCTACGAAGGTTTTGCTAGGGTTTTCTTCTTGCGGCCATGCGCGACAAGATGGGTAGTTGGAATTTAATTCTTTAGGATAGTGGAGGTTGGAAGGATGGTGATAGATGATCTTATCATCGATGCTACAGATTTTACAAGAGTACCATGTCATGTTGAGGCTTTAATGAGCTTGCTGCCACCTTTTGCAGGGTTAATCATTTTAAACCCAAATATCTTTAGGATCAGATTTGTGAGCCTTCATGGCTTAGTGGAGTTGTAGGCATTTGATGGGTCTAGGTTGCTTGTCGGTAGGTTGTTTGTAGTACAAGGATGGGCACGCAAAATGGATATCTGATCGGTTGAGATATTTTTAGAGATGTATTTATGATTAGATTTGATTGGTTAGGGTTTGAATATTTTTCAGACATAAAATCCATGAAACCCTAGTTAGGTTTTTTGACTCCTACCTGCGTGTAGTTGAGTACGTATATATTATATTTTTGGAACTTTTTGAGCTCAGAGTTGGACAATTGTAAAATAATTTCACTTTTCTTAAGGGTCATCTGCGGTATCATCTCTACCCTCTGACTTATAAAGTTGTAAATCTCCCATTGTTAATACAAACATTGCAAAGGTATTTTGTGACAGTTCTTCATGTCCCTATGCTTCCTTATTTGGATTATCTCTTATTGAGTCAAAGTGTATGATGTTTTTAGTGATATCTTAGGGTTCCAAATACCTCTTATTTTTTGTAACTATGTGTGTTATTATGTTTGATCTAATTTAGATATTTTTGTGGGTATACTTCAGCCCCCTAATAGTCTTGTCTCAATCCTACACCGAGTTGCACAAGTGAATGTCTACTTGCAGGTCATAAGTTGTGTCTTATGTTTAGGCCTTCCTATTAAACACTTATGCAAGCCTATTTAGTAAGTTGTGACCTACTAGACCTAAGCCTTTCATTGATTCCATTCCTCTATACTGAGATCCAAACCCTAATTTTAGTGTATCACCTAGTAGGTAGCTTGCTTTCAGTCATTTCCCTTTCCAAGAATTCCTTCTATCCCTTTCCCTCAAAAAGTTTACTTTTCCTATCTAGAAGAAAATTAAGGTGGTTATGCAAGAGGAACCAGCCTAGAACCTGGAGGTCTCATCTTAGTTAGCATAGGTCCCACACCTAGAGATGATTCCCATGTTATACTAGGTTATCAAGACTATGAGAGCTTGAAACAAGGGTGCAAACTTAGTGTATAACAATTCTGGCATGCTCAGTGGGACTACTTCAAAAAATAGAATCATTATTTGAATATTATGTTATCTCTGATATACAGATTGCATATTACAAGCTTTTAGAAGTGTTCCACCAAGTATATCTGGTGACTCCACTAATTTCAAAGACCTAGGCTAACCTTGTTCAAGGTTTATGAGAAAGATTGAGACTAGAAGCTCAAAGCCCACTAAATTTTTAGAGTTGCCCTCAAGAAGAAGTCACAAAGGCAATTCAACTCAAAGAACATCCCCTACAAGGAGAGTTAAATCAATACCTCCTGATACTTTAGAGAGGAGACCTTTTCACTTTCATTTCAGAAGAAGAGGTAGATCTCTAACCATAGATCTAGAAGAAGATTCAAATTCAGCTGTAAATATAGCTCATATAGTTGTTAATCTTCAGATTCTAGCTCCTACAATGGCTAGGCCATTTTCCTTTTCACCTTTCAATCAGGGTAGTCCACTAAACTTTTCTCAACATCATGATGTGCCCTTGGTGGAACTTAAGAGTACACCTAATTTCACAGGTGAAGGGTAGAAAACTAATTTTGAACACATAAGAGATGTGACCACCATTTGTAGCATACACAATATTACTCAAGAGGATGTGGCCACAAAATTATTAGCAGCCTCTTTTAAAGGTAAAGCTCTAGAATGGTTTAGAAATCTAACTGTTGGTTCTATTACTTCATGGGATGAGTTAGGGGATGCATTAAGTAAACATTTTGAGGATAAATAAGATAACTTTTCTCTAGTTGAGTAGTTAACAACCATTAAGAGAGACCCTCAAGAGAAAATGATAGATTACAATAGTAGATTCCTCAAAACATGGAATAGAATTCTATTCTTTGTGAGACCAGTTCTCCTCATGTGGTTGCCCTACAAAAGAAGTGGTTGAAGATTCATACTCTTTTCCTTCTTTTTCTAGATATGATAGTAAAGAAGACCTTCACTTAGTTCATGATCTAGTTAGTGAAGATATCATTGATGAACTAGGTTGCTTAGTGGCTGAAGCAATGCATGGAGGTAAATTAGGGGGTTCAAGTCCTTTTCAGCAAGGTAATTCTGATGTAATGCTTGATGTTCAATATGTTTTATTTTCTGATGCATTACAAGGTGAGCTTTTTATTTTTTTTAGTCATTAAGAAGTAGATGATGTTCCCTACTTCTTGGAGTTTGAACATAAATGTAACAGTCATGACTAGAAAAACATGGGTAATGATCATTATATTTTCATTCTTCAGCCCATGGTTATTCACATATGTTTATAGCAGGATGATCATAAAATTTTTAGGTGGTGGGTCATCTATGTGGATGAAAATCAAATTTTTGATTTAGGAGGGTCACTGGTTTTCTTTTGGGGCCTTGAGCCTGGTTGTACATACTTGTAGATTTTGTAAATATCTTTCCTTTCCTGTTGTGTGTTTTCCTTCCGGTTTCCCGGTGTGGTTGCCTTTTTGTCCTGTTGGTGGTCTGCTCTCCCAGAAATTCTAAATTCTCACATGGGCACAAGTTACCCATCATCCCCAGATAGAGCCACTGTTAGGCCATTTTCTAGTCAATGCAAAAATCCAATGAAAATGGCCTATTCTCTGCTATCTTTGTTATGCTGTCCTGCCATGCCTGCAATCATAGTTTTGACTTGCGATGAAAATCCATAATGATTCATGGTGTGCGCTCTTAGCCCTATGTTGTTCATGATGTCACCATGCTCCAGTTCTGATTAGATCTCTTAAATCACAAAATCTAAGGAGATATTCAAGTTTTAAGGTTTGCTGGAAATAGTCTCAGAATCTGCCAAAGTGTCAAAAACCCACAATGTTTTTCTCACCAAAAACCCTGTGTGTTTTTGACCTCGCACCCTTTCCTCTTTGTCAGCATTTCCTATCTATGCAGGTGTGATCGAATGGTGGGCTTGAGTCTTCAAAGGTTTTAAATGATTGGTTGTCGCATGATCACATGTCAGGAATTTATGACATGCGACCATGCGACCGGTCGACACCTATCCCAACGGGCCAGTCAGCTAGGGTTTGATAGATGTTTAACAAGTGACAAAGATTGGTGGTTGTTGCTACACTATGAGGAAAATATGCAAGCCTTTTAATATCTACGCTTTAATGAGAGTTGTTGATATGGTATGAAGGTAAATTTCTCAGTGGGGTCATTTGTCAGGTCTGGCCTCCGTGGTGGTGTTTCATTGGTTATGTCAGTACACAGTAGAGGGATGTTAGAGCTGACTACATAGAAATTGGAAGTGGTCTCGGTATCAGAAAAGTAGTGAATTGGCATGTTCCTATTGGTCCACATGTGCTGAGCTAGATGTTGTCAGTGGGGTCACAATTTTCAAAGGAAGTAGAGCATCTGCAAGTCTAAGAAGATCGAGTGGTTGTCGTTATACTACTAAGGTGAGGTGCTCAACTTTTAGCATCATGGTGTAATGATGATCATCAATTTTTTTTAAAGAAATATAAAGCGCGTGGAGCCTGTGAATTTTTAAAAAGGATTATCGATGTTGCAGAGTTAAGGTGGTCCACGGTGCTAGTGTTGCTGATGTGTTTGATTTTGAATGGTTTTTGACTGCCAATGGGACAGAGGACTTTTCAGCAGGGTCTGTGATTAGCATTGCACGACTAAGTGATTGCAGTCACATGATCACAAGGGATCGTAGGGTGCCATGTGATCATGCGACTAAGCATAGATGTAAACTAGGATTCCTTTTAAACCCACGAAAGGAAAAGGATCTAATAGTGCTGATATAAAGTTGATCCCAATTTAAATTATGACCGCCAATTTACTTCTGGTGCCATGAATGTGACTGTTTGAACTTGTAGAGAGTTCTTTCAACAAGAGGTACCAAAATTGATGGTTTCAGTGACCTGATTGGATTTGTTTGGTGGAAGTTGCTATTGCAGTGTGGTCCAGGGTGTTCTTTGATCATTTGTAGGGGTCTATATTGTGTGTTTTTGAGCTTGAGAAGCTTTTTACAGGTGGTGATTTGTACTGGTTTTAATGCTTTTTTGATAGATTTCTTGTTGGTTTGATGGTGGTAGGTGTTGTGATCTAGCCCAAGAGTCCTACGGATCAATGGCATGATGTTTTGTACCCTACAGTGAATGTTGGTGGTGTGTCACATGTTTGCATAACCCTTTTCTTGGCTATGCGATCATGCGACAACCCTTATTTTGTAGGGTTTTCTAGTGGTTGGCTGGTTGTGATGAGTGTGGTAGCTCGGTGGTAGTTGTGAAGTTGATGGTGAAGGTCTATGTGGCTGTGTAGATCAGATTGTCTTTCCTGGGGTTTCACACTAGTTTAAATGCACTGATTTGTTTTTCCCTAAGGGTGGCCAGGGTTTAGGTATGTCAGTGATCTCCATGTTTTGTACGTGCAAAGTTTTCCAAGTTGGTTATGGCATCAAATTTTGTTTCTCCTACAACAAGAAGGTAGTAACTTGTGATTGCAGTTAGTCTATGATGATGAAACCAATGCAACTATACATCATATTTTACCTAATTTTCTTCTTGGGTTTCTAGGCTTCTCTACACTCTTTCTCTTCTTATTTTACTAGGTGGTTGTAGACTTAAATTTTGCCCTAATGATCAGTAGCTTGTTGCAATCCTTGTTCCTATAAAAGGATTTTTGTGATCATTAGGAAGGGTTCAAATTTTGATCAGTTCCAAGGGTTCTGGTTTCTATTGGTTCCAAGTGAAGGGTCCTTTTCCTATAGATATTTCTCCTTCTTCTCTACATATAGGGTGTTCTTCCTCCATTGCTAGTTTAGAGAATATGATACATATTGTAATAGCTAGTTTATGCATGAGATTCAATATATTTCTACTATTATCAGATTGTCTCCATTTGAGTTTTAGACTTATTGATTGAAGCATCAAGGGTGTTTTAGCCTTTCTATTTGCATTTCCTATGTGTCTACAATAGAGTTGTTTTCACATAAGCAACTAGGTCTAGGACTAGTTTTCAAGTGTGTATGAGCTGAGGTATCAACGGTGTCTCATGCTTGTCTTTCAGTGGATGCTGGTTAATGCATTGCTTATTTATAGGTCTCTTCTAAGGGGAGAGCTAAAATCCTTTGAATGGTGCAGTTGGCAACACAGGTGGATGGTTAAGGTATGATTTGGTTGATGGTGTATGTTTGGTGTAAGGCATCACCATATTAGAATGTATTGTTTTCTTGTTTCATAGCTCTTTGTTGCAGTGATGTTTTTGACTCTACTACCCATTCGATAAGGCACTAGTCTATGAGAGACTTAGGGTGTCTCAGGAGTCCTTTCAACCCAACATTAAATCAAATACCTTTCCCTTTCATGTTGGTAGTAGTAGTAGGAGTTTCTCTCTAGTCTTTAGACTCATTCTATGCAAGTAGGGTTGTTTCATAAGGATTGGCTTCACTGGGGTACAAGTTACTTGAAGGGGTTTGAAGACTATTCCACACTAATCTATTTGGAGGCCTTTTATTCACCAAAAGGATGTTATGAGTGTGCAGATAAGGCAATACCCACTTGAGTGATGTGGAGCTCAAAGAAGAAGGAGGGTTTGTTTCAATCCTTATCAATAGGACTATTTTCTTGTCAAACTTGAGTTCCTAACCAGAGAATCAAGCCCACCTATTGATTCAAGTTTGGTCCTACAAGGAAAAGATCCAACAAGACCATTAGTTGACCATGCTTTCCTTTACTACTTGCAAAGTCCAAATGGTCAAATCTCTATCATGATCTAGTCTATGGGTGGTACTTCTTTACCCCAGGCTTTTGACATAGCTGTCAGAGTTGAAAATTATTTGATTCAAGCAGGCATGATTGCTAGAAGGCCATGAATGCCCATTTTTCCTAGCCTTCAGCCCATTGCACCTACAAAAGTACCCCCATTTACCCCTATTACCACTGTATTAGCACCCCAAGCCAATACTAGTGGCCAGGAGCTAACAGCTAGTTTCTCTCAAGACTTACAAGAGATAAAGAATAGCCAACAAAGTAGTCAGCAAGAAATAAAAAACTTGTTGTAGACCTTCACTAAAGAGGTAACAAATCTAAAGAAGCAAGGTCAAGGAACCAAACCACCCTTTCAGCCATAAGGCCAATGTCCTAATTAGCAATATCAAAATCAAGGATAGCCTTATCAATAAAATTGATGTAGAGCACATAGTGAAAAGGACAAATGAGCCCAGTCAAACCATAATACAATGCTAACTTACTATAATGCTCTATAATCACTGCGGGTTACCACTATCATTAATGTTTTGAAATCAAATTAACTTACTTTCATTCTACACAATCCCCTTTGAATGTAATTTGAGATGCTCTTTGATTTCTTTTAACCGAATGTCATTTATGCTTCTCGGCCTCCACTATGCGTGCATAACCAAATCTTAGTAGATTGGTTCTTGAAAATTTTTTCACTATATGTATTTCTAAACAAGCAATTCTCTGCAGAGTTGCCATCCCATTAAACCAACATACTTATAGTTTTACACTTGCTTTGCTGAACTCTAACAGAGATCTTTTCCTTTGTTTCGGACATTGGTAATGGACCTATCACCGATTCGTACCCACTATTCTTCCTACCCTCGGGTCACTCCCAAAAGTGAACAGGCTCCTCAACTTCATTGGCTATACATTCAAATGTCGAATACAAACAAATGGATCTTCGGCTCTTTACAATCATTCTGTATTGCAACATGAGTCTTCACACAACATAGTCTAAAATGATGTCTCATGGCCCCATCTAGCATAACCAGGCTTGTCAACTTCCATGGGATCACGCTCATATCCAAGATACATTCAGCATCTTACAATCCACCACCTTTCTCTGATATCATCCGCACTGTCCCAATAAGTCTCTCAGGTCTCTTTTGAAACTGAGATCAAATACTTTCTCTCAGGTTTAATAACCAGTCCACCATTCTCATTCCTTCAAGAATGATCCTCAACATCATTCGACACACTCCTCTCTGCAAATGCCTCACGGGTTTGCCTCACTGTCACAACCCAACATGGACCCACCGCAATAGAAACATGATCCTTCCCATGATCATGTAATCACTATCATTGCAATCACTGATGAAGCATGACTAACTATAACACAATCATCAACCTGCTATTTCATGGCAAATCAGGACTGTCCCAAACTTGATTCAATACAATATAAAATTGTTTCCATAAAACTCGATACCATTGCATGCCACTAACCCAAACTTAGTATAACAATTCTCTGAGAACCTTTTAGTCTTTGAATTCATTCAATAATGAAGTATCATCTTTTGAATCAAAACACCAATTTCGAACATTATATCATTTACTATTAAATAATAATTTAAAACAGAGACAATACAAATAGAAATTGAAATATATACGGAAAAGATTGAACAGAGACAGAGATGAAACACAAATAAATATGAACTATAATTTATTCATTTATCCTCTTCATATTACATAGTTCATCTCTCTTTCCCATTGATTCTCCAAAACCTATCCTACTCGCTACTCTCTATCAGGTTTTTCCGATATAAAGGCTTTCATCAAGAAGACAACCCGAAACTAACTCATATAACTATTTCCTAACTTCCCACAACTGATGCTAACTTATCCTAATTTCCCTATCGATTCTTCATGACCGATTAGGGAAAGTTAAAAAAAAAAACATTTAAAATTTATTATATCTTAATTACTTAAGTCTACCCCACCCAACACCTTAATAACTATTTCAAACCAAGAATCAACCCATCTAATTACATTATTATTATTAAAATAACCATAATCTTTGGAATGTTTCCAATTGTCGGATGCCCCTGCATCATACTCCCAGGGACAAAAAAATTCAAGTCCCGTTGAATTACGATGATCTTCTTCCGGATTTTCCAATTGTATGTAGGGAATAATGTCACCATAAGGATGACAAAATTGATGCCGCTTGCCATAAAATTTTGGTTCAAATCTTCATGTTGGATACCCTTTGTTGTATCTTCACTAAATCCTAGAAAAATACATCTACCAACTGCATATCACTTGCATAAAAATTCCAATCAACTTGATCCCCAATCTAATCTTCTTCCTATTCGTAAACAGCAAATACTTCATCCTGTTCATCAATAGTCTTCTCCTCAGCATCTGAATCTTGTACTATGTCTATTACTTCTTGATCATTTTTGTCCACATTTCCATCATCTAGGAAAATCATTTCCTCTTCCATACCTATCACCAACTTTCCCTCATCAGCAAGAACCTTTTCCTCACAAGGTTCAACAACATCATGTTGTTCACTCTCACTCTCTACACCAGTATTCATCTGCTCTCTATGCCCTTCCAATGAAATGTGTACCACTTTGTCTTCATCAATAACTTCATCCTCATTTTCATCCATTACTTGCTCCAAAAGCAATGCAATCCTCTCCCACTTCACAATACTCTTATCTAACTCTTCTCTAAGAGTCTTGTACCTTTCTTCTTCTTCTCTCTTCTTGCCTTCTTCTCTTTTCTTGGCTTCTGCTCTTTCCTTCTTCTTTCTTTCTTTTTATTCTCTCTCCTTTTTATCGCCATACAGGTACTCCTTCAATGCCTTAATAATCTCTCTTTCACTCCTCATCAAAGCCATCTCCTCACCAATCCAAAATTTGTTAAATATCAAGCCACCACCTTGGAACACTTTCGGAGGATAGTTCAACTCCAAGCATCAACAAGGGACCTTCAACCTGCCAAATCCTAGATCTTCTTCCCAAACCTTTTGCTATGCTCTGATACCACTTGATGCAGAGCACATAGCGAAAAGGACAAATGAGCCCAGTCAAACCTTAATACAATGCTAACTTACTATAATGCTCTATAATCACTGGGGGTTACCACTATCATTAATGTTTTGAAATCAAATTAACTTACTTTCATTCTACACAATCCCCTTTGAATGTCATTTGAGATGCTCTTTGATTTCTTTTAACCAAATTTTATTTGTGCTTCTCGGCCTCCACTATGCATGCATAACCAAATCTTAGTAGATTGGTTCTTGAAAACTGTTTCACTATATGTATTTCTAAACAAGCAATTCTCTGCAGAGTTGCCATCCCATTAAACCAACATACTTATGGTTTTACACTTGCTCTGTTGAACTCTAAAAAAGATCTTTTCCTTTGTTTCGGACATTGGTCATGGACCTATCACCGATTAGTACCCACTGTTCTTCCTACCCTCGGGTTACTCCCAAAAGTGAACAGGCTCCTCAACTTCATTGGCTATACATTCCAATGCCGAATACAAACAAATGGATCTTCGGCTCTTTACAATCATTCTGTATTGCAACATGAGTCTTCACACAACATAGTCTAAAATGATGTCTCACGGCCCCATCTAGCATAACCAGGCTTTTCAACTTCCATGGGATCACACTCATATCCAAGATACATTCAGCGTCTTACAATCCACCACCTTTCTCTGATATCATCCACACTATCCCAATAAGTCTCTTAGGTCTCTTTTGAAACTATGATCAAATACTTTCTCTCAGGTTTAATAACCAGTCCACCATTCTCATTCCTTCGACAGTGATCCTGAACATCATTTGGCACACTCCTCTTTGCAAATGCCTCACGGGTTTGCCTCACTATCACAACCCGACATGGACCCACCGCAATAGAAACACAATCCTTCCCATGATCATGTAATCACTGTCATTGCAATCACTGATGAAGCATGACTGACTATAACACAATCATCAACCTGCTATTTCATGGCCAATCAAGACTGTCCCAAACTCGATTCAATACAATATAAAATTGTTTCCATAAAACTCGATACCATTGCATGCCGCTAACCCAAACTTAGTATAACAGTTCTCTGAGAACCTTTTAGTCTTTGAATTCATTCAATAATGAAGTATCAACTTTTGAATCAAAACACCAATTCTGAACATTATATCATTTACTGTTAAATAATAATTTAAAATAGAGACAATACAAATAGAAATTGAAATATATATGAAAAAGATTAAACAGAGATAGAGATGAAACACAAATAAATATGAACTATAATTTATTCATTCATCCTCTTCATATTACATAGTTCATCTCTCTTTCCCATCGATTCTCCAAAACCTATCCTACTCGCTACTCTCTATCGGGTTTTTCTGATATAAAGGCTTTCATCAAGAAGACAACCCAAAACTAACTCATATAACTATTTGCTAACTTCCCATAACCGATGCTAACTTATCCTAATTTCCCTATCGGTTCTTCATGACCGATTAGGGAAAGTTTTAAAAAAAACATTTAAAATTTATTATATCTTAATTACTTAAGTCTACCCAACCCAACACCTTAATAACTATTTCAAACTAAGAATCAACCCATCCAATTACATTATTATTATTAAAATAACCATAATCTTTGGAATGTTTCCAATTTCCAGATGCCCCTACATCAAAAATAGGCCACCAAACCAATGAGGCTATCAAGGACAAAGACAAAGTTTCAATCAGAGACCATTTCAACCATATAACCCTGCACCTCTATATTCTGCAAATCTGGTGATGGATGTGGTTCCTAGTCAAAATAATATGGCTATGGAGAATGAATGGTGATTTCCTTGTAATCAGCCTCATAATTAGGCTACATGTTGTAATGGATGGATGAACCAAGCTCTGATGGTTCAAAATGCCTCCTAAGCTCAATCAGAGGCTTCATCCAGTGGGTCAGTGCCTCAAAAAGAATCACAAGAGAATGAGACTGCTCTTTTCAATTGGGAGCAGCTAGACTTCAATGGATTCAATGATGAAGTTTGTTTTTTTGCCTATAAAAGAGCAAAGAGAAGAGCTCAAGACATGGAGAGAGTAGATTCTAATGCTAAGGCCACTACATCTATAGAGCCACTATAGCAAGCTACTCCCATCCAACCTAAGGAGGCTCCTATCATTACAAGCAAGGAAGGCCAACATTCCAAAGAAGTGGAGCCCATCATAGTAAAGGCACAATAGAGAGTACACACTGTGACACCTTATAACATTGTAGACAACATGAATAAGGTGAATGTCACCATGTCCATTTGGGACTGTCTTGCTCTTCCAGGATAGCCTGAAATTTTGAAGAAGGCCATGACATAAGTGATAACTCCTCAACCTATAAAAGAAGCTGCAAAGCTAGTGTTGGTTAACCCTAATCAAGAAAAGGAGGCTCCAAGTAGCAACTCCAAAGGCAATGCCACACAAGGTAGGTACTCAAAGCCACCTCCCTTTTATGTATCTCTAATTATTGGAAAATCTTTAGTGCATAATTGTATGGTATATAGTGGAGCTACTAGCACTGTAATGCCTAAGAAAGTAGCTGACCAATTAGGACTAAAGTATGAGCCCTTCCAAAAGAAGGTCACCCAACTTGATGGATCCTCAGTCAATACTATAGGTGTGGCTAAGGATACTAGTCTAATCCTTCATGCTAGTCATAATTTTTCCATCCTCCTTGATATATATATCATAGATCTCCCTACATTATTTTCTATATTTCTTTCAAGGGAATTTACAGCCAAGATAGGAGGTTATCTATCCTCTGACTGGTCTCACATGCTATTTCATACAAGGTATTGGACCAAGATCACCATTAAGTTAGAACCATTGGTAGCACACCATATAGAACCATATGTATCCAATGCCATCAATGTAAACTACCCCATATTTGATGCCAGTGACTTCCAAGCTATTAGTGAAGCGAGCACAAAGATAGAGAGTATCCTTGATATTTTTCTAGATGAAAGAGCTTCAGAGGCCCAAGAAAATCTTGTTTGGGATTTTGTCTTGGGAAGTTATTTGATACAAGAAAGTGGAGCCATAGAACTAAGCCTTCTCAAGGAAGACACTGATTCAGAGGATCAGAGCAATCAGGTTTGGGAACTATTTTTTGATGGAGCTAGAAGTAGACATTCTTTTGGTGGTGGTGCTATGTTAGTGTCCCCAAAAGGAGAAAGATATTATACTACCTTTAGATTCAATTTCTCCTACACTAGCAACATTGCAGAGTATGAAGGTTTAGTTAATGGACTAGAGTGGGCTAGAAAAAGAGGGCTTAAGGCCTTAAAAGTTTATGGTGATAGTGAGTTGGTTGTTAGCCAAGTAAGAGGGATAAGTGCAACAAAAAATGACACTTTGAAAGCATACAAACATAGAGTTTGGGATGCAATTGAACATTTTTGTGCTTTCAATATTGTTTCTATCCCTAGGAAGCTAAATCAAAATGTCGATAGGTTAGCTACTGTTGGGTCTCAGTATGATATTCAAAATAGCATTTCAAAATAAGCAGACCAACAACATATTAAGGTGATTGTCAGACCATCTATTCCTGATAATGATGTCAACTGGTAGGTGCTTGACAATGATGAATAAATTTTTCAATTCTTGTTTGAAGAGGATGTCTTTTCAGAACACAATGAAGATAGGCTATCACAAAACTATGGTGATCAAGTGATACAACTCAAGTCCAATAAGATGCCTAGAGGTCTTGTTACATTAGAGACTATCTTCAATAAGGATGATGAAGTTAAGAAGAGAAAAGCTAGCCTGGTAGTTCAAAAAGAACATTGTGTTTAACTAGAGTTGGAACCAGGTAAGGGCCTACAATTTGGAAAAGGGAACACTGAATTGGAAAAGCAAGCTTATTCCCAATTATTCAAAGAATTCAGTAATGTTTTTACATGGCAATATGAGGACCTCAAGGGTTTTGATCCTACCCTTGCTCAACAAACTATTGAATTCAAACCTAATGTCAAACCAGTGAGGCAAAAGAAAATGCCTATTAATCCCAAGCTTGAGCCACCTATGCATAAATAAGTGCTCAAATTGATAGAAAGTGGTATCATCTACCCCATTAAGCATACTAGTTGGGTTTCCAACCTTGTTCCTATCAGGAAGAAGAATGGGGAGATGAGGTTATGTGTTGACTTCAGGGATCTTCAAAGGGCCTCACTAAAGGACTACCATCCACTACCCTCTATGGAACAAATCTTACAAGGTGTCTCTAGATCTAAGATATTTTCATTATTGGATGGCTATTCAGGATACAATCAGATCTTAGTGAATGAAGAGGATCAATACAAGACTACATTTACAACTAGGTGGGGAACCATGGCCTATCAAAAAATGCTCTTTGGTTTGTCAAATGCAGGTGCTACATTTCAAAAGGTAGTGCATATGGCCTTTAAAAGCCTCATGTACAAGTTTGTGCTAGTCTATCTAGATGACATAACTGTCTATTCTAAGCATGTAGTAGATCACTTCAAACATTTGAGACATATTTTTGAAAGGTGTAGAGAATTTGGGATATCTCTTAATCAAAAGAAATGTGTGTTTGTAGTTCATGAAGGAAGATTCTTAGGATATGTAGTATCCAAAGAAGGGATCACAGTGGATCCTGTTAGAATTGTAACCATCTTAGAGCTACCCCTACCACATCACAAGAAAAGTCTCCAATCTTTCATAGGATAGATTAATTTTGTTAGGAGGTTCTTGCCTAACATTGTAGATTTACTAAAGCCTTTGACCTCCATGTTGAAGAAGAGTTCAGCTTTTAGTTGGACAAAAGAAGGGAGAGTCAATTTCCAAGCTATCAAAGAGGCCTTAACAGAAGCCCCTGCTCTCCTGAACCCAAATTTTAGTAAGGATTTTATCCTTTATGCTTATGGGGGTCATGATGCTATATCTCCAATGTTTACCCAAGAAAATTCAAATGGATTGGACCAGCCTATTGCTTTCTTTAGCAAAGGTTTAGAAGAGTATAGACAGAGATACTCTTTTGTAGAAAAACATGTACTTGTTGTGGTAAAATTCCTTAAAAAGTTTAGATATCTATTGTCCCATAGCAAGGTACACTTGAAGGTTACTCATCCAAGTGTCAAAGAATTTTTTCTTTCCAAGGACCTAAATGAGAAAACAGCTGGTTGGATCACCAAGGTGATGGAATATGACATAGATATTCAAACTACCAAGCTAGTTAGAGGAAGAGGTCTTTGTGAGAATTTGGCAGAGGATGAAAGTTCAAAGAAATTAGAGAAAATGGATGCATCTCTGGTGGTGTATTCTACAGAAGAACAAGCTAAGGTAAGAAGCTGGTTGCCTAATATGATCAATTATTTGAAGACAGGACAATGTCCTGTAGGTTTGGATTTAGAAAAAAGAAGGTATTATAGGTTACAATCTATTCCTTTTGTGCTGATAGATGAAGTTCTTTTTAGAAAGGATCACAGTGGTGTCCTTTTAAGATGCATAGATTCAAAAAAGATAGTTGATGTCCTATTTGAGTTTCATGATGGACCTTCTGGAGGTCATTTTTCTCCTAGGACTACTGCTTTTAAAATCATGAGGGCCAGGTACTATTGGCTATCTATCTTTAAGGATATTCATGAGTATGTGAGGAAATGCATCAAGTGTGCCATGTTTGTAGGAAAAGAAAGGCTTGTAGTGTTGCCCCTACAACTAGTCAGAACTGAGCAACCCTTCATGAAGTGGGGTATTGACTTCATTGGAATGATCAATCCTCCATCTAGTGTAGGCCATAAATGGATAATTACTACAACATATTACTTCACCAGATGGATAGAAGCAATTGCATTAAAAGAGGCCATTGAGAGTGCTGTCATAAGTTTTTATGATGATATAGTTCATAGATTTGGCATTCCAGATTCCATAATTTTAGATAATGCATTGGCATTCATAGGCCTCAAAGTCTCAGAGTGGGCAGTCAAGAATGGCATCTATCTAAATACCAGTTCCAATTATTAGCCTCAGGGAAATGGTTTAGTAGAATCAACTAATAAGAACTTGATTAGGATAATCAAGAAGACTCTTCAAGAAAATTAGAGAGATTGGCATACCAAACTAAGATCTGCAGTGTGGCTAGATAGAATTACCCCAAAGAAAATCATTGGTAATTCTCCTTATATGCTAGTATATGGAAAAGAGGCTAAGTTGTCCATTTCAACTGAATTACCAGCTTTGGACTTGGCCACCCAATATGCTCTATTTGAAAAAGGAGATCCCTTGCAAATTAGGTATGCTCAGTTGATGGAGTTAGAACTTAGAGAAAAATCTATGAAAGATATGGAGTCCCATTAGATTCAAACAAAGGAGAGTTTTGATAAAAGAGCTAGGGTTATAAATTTCAAGGTTGGGGATGTAGTCCTCAAGTGGGATGAATTCAAATCCAGACTTGGTAGACATACAAAGTTTGACTCATTTTGGGGTGGGCCATTTGTTATAATAGAGTGCAAGGGATCCAATGCTTTCCAGCTATCAAATCTTGAAGGAGATGCCTTGCCAATCTTATTAAATTGATTCCACTTGAAGCCCTGCTTTGAGGTTAATCCCTCTCTGTAAATTTTTGTAAATATGTTTTTGTCTACTTTCTTTCCCTATTTTCTAGGTTGGTTTCCTATTTTCCAAGAAGTGCATGTGCACAAGTTTATCTCTGTCAAAGTTTTGTGCTTAGAATGACCGCATGCCCAATGGATTTTCTTTAAGGCCACTGGTTTTCCATGTCTAGCACGCTGACATCCAATAGAAATAACCAAAATGTTGCCCAATTTTTCATGTCCCATGTAAGATTTGGTGAATTTCCATCTCAAGGTCTAATTTTTATCCTTCCAAGCACTTAGCAAAATTTCATGGGTTTATCTATTTCCCCCTAGTCTCTACAACCTTTTCTAGGTCCCTCGCTAGGTGAAAAATCTTTAAAAATTTCATAAAACTAGCAGATATAGGCCAAACCCTCAAAAAACCCTAGGCCTTGTTATATTTTTGAGTTACTTTATCGACCACTTAAAATCCTCCAATACCCACGTGCACTTTTCATTCATTGGCTGGTCGCTAGTTCTCCAAGTCAGTCGGTGGTTACCTTTTCCTTCTGGTGATTCAGTGAATGCCTTGTTCACATAATACCTTAGTGTTTCATGGTTAAGTCCTCAATGGTTAGAGATTCCATGAGCGGTTGACATCCCCTTGGTCATGTGTTTGCTTAATGGTTTGGCAGTCTTTTATTTGGGGTCCCGGTTACAGAGATCCAACATCTATCTAATGATCTGAAGGGTTTTTGTCATAGCATCAGATCATGCACCAACCGTTGATTCCCTTTCCATGAAGTGCTGTACTATTTTTCTTAGTCATGAGATAAAATGGTGAAGCTTCTAAACATCTAGCGACTCTATGGATTGCCTTCAGTTGGGCATTTGCTAACTGAAACCCCAAGTTGGACTTTTGGTTTAGCAATTCTTTGAATGCCTTATTCACATATTTTTTAGACTTAACTGAGGTTAAGAAATCTATTCAACAACTAAGCGAATTTCCTTTGGCCACCCATTCACTAAGACTTTCAAGGTTAAGTAATTTATGTGGGGTCCCAGTTGATGAGATCAACGGTTGTCGTAAGATCTCATAGGGTCTATTAGAGGCTTGTGATCTTATAAAAACTGTCGATCTTCCCTTTTCTCAGTGCTTCAAGCTTTTGTGGGTCCACTGCCACGGTGTCCTACTTGGAGGCTTTTTATTGGTCATAGGATGATGACTTATATTTTTTCAGTGGGCCTAGGGATGTTAGAAGCTTTGAGATCGATGGATGGCATGTGTTCTCATGAAGTGTATCAGAGGTATGCGATTATGAGACAACTGTTGATTGTCCTTGGTGATGTAACTCTTCAAATGGATAGGTCCACCACCAGGTGTACATAGGTGGTGTATTCTAATTGGTCCACATGCTAATGAGTCATTTCTTATCAGTGGGACCGGGCCCTTTTGGCAGTCAGAGGCTTTGACATCTGTAGAGGATCGATAGCTAGCGTATGTACACAAGGCTTTGTCTCAGAGGGTGGGATCATGCGCCCACCATTGATCTTACTTTATCTTTAGGCTTTGTCAGATGGGTCCTTGATGTGCTCATGTGCTCAAATATAATTGGTTGTTGTGTGCTAATGAAGACTTATAGGTGGACTGATATGTCAGTAGGGTCACAACTTAGTGAAATCTATGGTGGGCATATAATCTGAAAGAATCTTTTGAGGTCATGAGGAGATGAGACTAGCTGTTAGATCAGAATCTTTTCTTAAGTGGGTCCGATGTCAAGGAAGTGCTGAGGTGTTTGCTGATGGAGCAGCTAGAGGAAATAAAAGAATGCCAAGTGGTATAATGGGCCCAGGGATAGTAAAGCTTTCTATGAATCAGCAACTAGGGGTTTCTCATGTTCATTTAATGTAACCTGGGGTTATTAAAAGACTCGGCAATCTAGTGGAAAGCCTTGTTCATTGAATTTCTTAACCAGACCAGGATTAAGAGAAGCATTTCACGAATGAGAAAAGGGTCTTCGATCATGTGGTCACCGAATGACTTAAAGGAAGAGGTGCTTGAGGTGTGTCCAAATATGCTGACATGATGATTTGCTTGCTTCTTATTGGCCGCTGACTTCCATGGTGGTTTTGACTTATCAGAAGGGTTCTAAGTTGTTTTTCAAGGATTTGGGCGATTCATCTACCGGGAAAATTTTGCATCGACAGCTACATTTTAAAATTATGTCTACTAGCTGTTAATATTTGAATTTGAATATCTCTGCGAAGGATTTTCTAGGGTTTTGTTCTTACGGCCATGCGTGACAAGATGGGTAGTTGGAATTTAATTCTTTAGGATAGTGGAGGTTGGAAGGATGGTGATAGATGATCTGATTGTCAGCACCATAGATTTTACAAGAGTACCATGTCATATTGAGGCTTTAATGAGTTTGGCACCACCTTTTGTAGGGTTAATTATTTTAAACCCAAATATCTTCAGGATCAGATTTGTGAGCCTTCATGGTTTAGTGGAGTTATAGGTGGGTAGATGAGTACAAGTTAATTGTCGATAGGTTGTTTGTAGTATAGGGATGGGCACGCAAAGATAGATATCTGATTGGTTGAGATATTTGTAGAGATGTGTTTATGATTAGATTTGATGGGTTAGGGTTTGTATATTTTTCTAATGTAAAATCCATGAAACCTTAGTTAGGTTTTTTGACTCCTTCCTGCGTGTAGTTGTGTATGTATATATTGTATTTTTGGAGCTTTTTCAGCTCAGAGTTGGACAATTGTAAAATAATTTCACTTTTCTTAATGGTTATCTATGGTATCATATCTACCCTCTGACTTATACAGTTGTAAATCTCCCATTGTCAATACAAACATTGTAGAGTTATTTTGTGATAGTTCTTCTTGTCCCTATGCTTCCTTGTTTGGATTATCTCTTATTGAATCAAAGTGTATGATGTTTTCAGTGATATCTTAGGGTTCCTGATCCCTCTTATTTTTTGTAGCTATGTGTGTTACTATGTTTGATCTAATTTAGATGTTTTTGTGGGTATACTTCAGGCCCCTAACAATCTTGTCTCAATCCTACACCGAGTTGTAGAAGTGAATGTCTGCTTGTAGGTCATAAGTTGTGTTTATGTTTAGGCCCTCTTATGAAACACTTATGCAAGCCTATTTAGTAATTTGTGAGCTACTAGACCTAAGCCTTTCATTGATTCCATTCCTCTATACTGAGATCCAAACCCTAATTTTAGTGTATCACCTAGTAGGTAGCTTGCTTTTAGTCATTTCCCTTTCCAAGCATTCCTTCTATCCCTTTCCCTCAAAAAGTTTACTTTTCTTGTCTAGAAGCAAATTAAGGTGATTATCCAAGATGAACCAGCCTAGAACCTGGAGGTCTCATCTTAGTTAGCATAGGTCCCACACCTGGAGATGATTCCCATGTTATACTAGGTTATCAAGACTACGAGAGCTTGAAACAATGGTGCAAACTTAGTGTATAACAATTACATCTGCAATAAATATTCACCTTGATCTTGGTAAACGATTTTATTGCTCGAAAAAATTTGTTCACCTTGAACTATGTGGCATTCCAAATTTTTATGAGAACTCTAGATTACTCCGTAAATGTTGTCTCTTGGTCTTGGTATATACTAGTTCTTGGTAATCTTCTATACTTGATGACTATTGTACTCAGTAACCTTTGTGCTTGGTGACTACTGCATTGTTATAACTGACTGAACTATCTTGCTTTTTCAATTGACTATACAAATCAAAACTAATGACAACACTCAATCCATTCAGAAGTAACATTCTCCCCTTTGGCATTAGTATCAAAAACTTATATGTGTATGCTGACTATAAAAGTTTGAACTTGAAAATTTACAAACCAAAAATATGTAAACTCGGTGAACTCCCCCTTTGAACATGCTCTTGATGGTATATATACATGTTTTTCCCCCTTTTTTGAAATAATGACAAATAGTTGTACTTACAATTCATCAAAAATATTGGGATGGGTTTTCTTGAGATTATCCATAAGTTTTTCCCATTCCTCTAGATTTTCTAGAGCTAGCTACTCTAAGCTCACTTGTGCATGCATGTCAAAAGTGTTTTCTTTTGACTAAGATCTCAAGGGTGGCAATCAATTTCTTTTCCTTTTTCACATGTTTTTGCATCACTTCTAAATGCAATAGTAACTCAGCATGTAGCTCAGTTACCTGTTCTCTGATTTGGTCCTCTTCCTTTCTCAATTCTAGTCTTAACTGCTAAATGTGATTAACCTTTGAACAATGCCCTTGAAATGCATGCTTCTCAGTAGTCAAGTAATATAGAGTGCATAACTATTTAAATTTTTTAATAATATTTTTATTAATGCTTTCTAATTTAGTACTTACTACTTTTGAAAGATTTACCTTTCTCACTATCACTTCTTAGCTGATCTTTTTAGTTAGCTTGTACTGAATCTTTTGTTTGGCTCACTCTTCAATCATCTTCTTGGCATCAGTAGTTGGGTCATTGATGGTCTCGACAAGCAGTGTAGGTTTGTCAATAATGGGTGATAATTCATCTACATTAACATCTGGGAAATTTGCACTAGGATTTCCTTGACATCCTCTAGCACCTTTGTGTTCTTATGTTCTTGTCTCATCTTTTCTTGAGCTTCCTTTTAGGTGGATAGCTCTCCATACTTCCTAACATATTTAGGGTCAAGTGCCCTTGGGTCACATGTTGGTATTTCAATTATCTAATCAAGTGTGACTAGATCCTTACCTCCTCGCTTCATTTTCTTATTTTTATCTAACACACTAGATGTGGGGGATTGTACAATAGAGACTTGAGCCTTGTGCTCTAGATTTGTCTTTGGTCACTCGGTGGAGTGTTCTTATTCCTTATTCTACCTGGTTTTTGATTTTGTAATTTGTGGTGTAGGGACTTGTGACCTTGTGTATGTGGTAGAAGTGTCTACCATTGTCTCTATTTGTGTGTCTTGAACATTTTCTATAGTATCATTGGTCTCAGTGCATGCTTCACCTTTTTTATCTCCTCCATTGTGCTTGGTCCCCTTACATGTTTCCTCACCCTTGTCTTTATTTGTATCTATCACTTTCTCAGGTGGAGCTTCCTCAGTTTATTGTTCAATTTCTATATCAACATCTTGTACTAGTATAGGAAGATTTCTTGGTAACATTGCTCAGGCTACCTCGGTTGCTTCTTCTTCACCAAGGTTTTTAGTAGCACCGGTTATCACTTCATCTTCTTTAGCCTCTTTGTCAGGTTTTCCTCCTGTTATATTTTCAATTATTATTTTTTCATCTCCTAGTGTAGTTAACATATCTGGGATTCCTTCCATAACATTGTAAGAAACAATTACAAAATCTTATACATTAGTTTCCTCCATGGGCTACTCAGTATCCAAGATGTGAATTGTCTCACCCTCAATAAATATTGGTTCTCCTACTTGTATGCTTAGTTGAGGTTTCTCGTGTCAACTGTTGATGCATTTGCCTCAATTTTCTCTACTAGAATTAGGAGTTTAGTCCATATATTTATGCTCTCATCATCTACCTCTTGAAATCTTCATTGAAGAATCTTAAATGACCTAGCCTTCATCAAAAAATAGTTTCATATTATTTCAAGGCTTCAGCAATTTTAGGAATAGGGTAATCAGATCTTACCAAAATTAGTGACCTTTCTCTCATCCTTTTCTCAGTTGTAAGTTCATAAGTCCATCTAGTAGAAACTTTATCATATAATTATTTTGGTATGTTTCTTGAAAATTCAACTAGAACTCTTTTGAAATTAATCATCATGCTTATTATAGCTTCATCATGCTTGTCCTGATCCTCTATACTCAAATGGGGATACCTTTGAAGCTTAGGAGTACCAAGTCTTCCATTGTTCTTTATGCCTTCTGCAACTTCATCAATTGTTTGAAGTCCTTTATTCACTACAACATGAAATTGTTCATTGTTCTCCTCTTCTGAATCATGATCATATTTTTCTCTAATTAGTTTTCTTCACCTTTTTGGTTCTAGTAGTTCAGTGGTGGCCTTTTTTTCTCTTATGATATGTGTGTGTCAGTGTGGGCCTTGTTATCTTTTCAAAACCTTTCTTCAAAGGTGGTGAACTAGCAATTTTTGATCTTGTCCTAGTCTGAGTTGAAGTATCAACATGTTTTCTTTTACCTTTTGTACCCTTAGGTGGCTCTTCTCATTCATGTTGTTTAGACTCGGTGGCCTCTTCATCTACACCTTCATTGACTGGTACTTGTTCCTTAGTTTCCTCTTCAACTGATTTCTCAATGTCTTCATCAGTTACACCAAATTTTTTCTTTAGAGTTTTCACCATTTTCTCTTTTTTCCTACCCATCTTTTCAACTACAAGTCCCATGTTTATTCTAGACTTGACCTCATCATAGGTTCCAAACTATGTAGCCTGTTTACCCTTAGGCTCGACAAGTAAAGCCTTGATTTCTTTTGTATATTGGTCAATATCTATCTCATATTCCATGGGTGGTAGCCAAGATTTCCTTGGCTCTACTACTTTGATTAGGGTGATATCGGTATCCACTAGAAAACATGTCATCCTTGTATTTCTCAACCAGTTGTGATGGTATCCTTGTTCTTTTCTCCATTCTTTCCTTAAATTTGACAAAATAATCTTCCATGATCAGTTCAAAATTCTTATCTATATTTTTAATGAATTCACTTATTTGAACAATAACTGGTCAGTTGATATCCCATTCTACATTATCGACTGATGGGAAAAAGTTCTACAAATAGAATAATGTACATACCAATAATGAGCTAAATTTGTAAGTGTTTGATCTAGAAATTCTATTAGTTCTCATATTCTCTTCTAATTGTTTCAGCATCAACTCGGCGAGGTCGAGTTGAAAACCCTTCTTCACAAATTTATATGCAATTTTGACTGCTCCACAGGAAATACTATTTGGTCTACTTGACAAGAATATCTTGTATGCAATAACATATGCACCAAATCTCATCTCAGGGTCTCTGATAGTATTTATCCTCATGCCTCTTCTATCCCATTAAGTTCATGTTAACTTCTCAATCTCAGTTTTTTAAGGTGCCTTAAGGCTTTTTCTTTGTCATTCGTGGGATATCCGGTAACTACATGTATACCATCCTTTGTTATCTTCATTGGTTCATCCAGCCATATGTTCCCTTCACATACTTAGCCTAGCACGATACATATCCATTTAGTTTCAAACTTTTTCGAGAAATTTAGGGCATTGGTTAACCCTTTTACATCTAAATGTTGTGATCATCCTTTAGCTTTCCATTAGTGCAAAGCTCTTGATATGTGGACCGGAGTTCAAATTCACCTATCTCATTGATTTTATAGTGGATGTAAGACCTAATGTCTTTTACAAGTAGAACCCTAGGTGGTATCAAAGAAAATAGGCCCTTGTCATCGGTTTAGCTACAACTTCTGGGTAAAGTTTGTAATGGGGCTCAGTGTAGGTTGTATTCTTGATTAGAGCAACCTTCTTACTCTTCTATTGCTTGGTTTGAATGGTTCGAGAAGATGATGCATCATGATCGATAATTTTAGGGCTTTTGAAAAATTATGTGCAGAGAGCTTGGTTAGTTACAAACTTACTTGATTCGGTCTCTAACTATTCATAATGTGCTTATATCTCTATGAAATTCTTGGATTCGCTCTGCTGAAATTTTTCTCAAATCGCTTTGCTTCACTCTTGATCATTGTGTAAACAAATGAGTTCATCTCTCACGTATTATAACCAAAAACCTTATTCAGTGAATTAAATTCTTTGTTAGCTACCACTCAGTTGATAATCAAATCACTCGGTTAACACAATAGATACCTCATCTCAGTGAATTGTAATGTTCCCTTTCCAATCTATAAGATTATAACTGGTTTCTTTAACTGAATCTTAATGATCTTGGGTTGAAACAATAGGCTTATTAAAAATGCAATATAAATTAATATGATCTGTAGTGATTGCCATTATACCCACTTTCTTTATATAATAAGATCAACCTGAATAGAGGATAAGAAGTCTTATTATGGTGAAGATTATATCAATCTAGATATTCTTAACATGTGAAATCAAAGAATTTATTATAATTATGTTGATCAATTGGACTTAGGAATTATATAATGTTTTATTACAATGTCTCTTTAGTATATTCTCCAATTTAGCATTTTAATGAATTAATTATGTTTAGGGAGTCTTGATTGGAAGTGCGTAATGACTTATTCATATTGAGGATATGATTCCAATACATATCTTAATTGGTGAACCTCATGTGAACTGCTATTAGATCCTTCCTTGTGGTCAGTAGCAAGGGTGATTTATTATATCTCCCTCCGATATATCTATTCTCTAATTCCTCTAATTCTCTGATCTGCAATTATATTCTTGCCATCAATTGATGTCGATTAGCAGCTTGCTCAAATGAGGAAATCCAAATATGGATGAGGTAAAGGTTCCACTATGTATTTGAATGGAACGATGAGGATCCTCTTCTTACATTTTGCGCTTGAATATGATAGGTTGTCTCTCAATTATAATGTCTATTCATTTAGGCTCCTTGTCTACGAATCACATCCTTTTGTATGGTGATTGGTTAACTAATTTATTTCTTGTCTTCCTAACCAATAATATTAAGCATATCAATGATTTGCGATTGGATTGTATATTAATGGACTACGGATCCATTTAACTATATGATTCGGTATCTTTCTCTCCCAATGAATTAAGAGACCCCGACTAGTAACATAGACGTTATAGAAAATGGTTTTAATGAGTAAACTAGAACCGTATTTCTTTCATCTTCAGATCGTTAATCTCTTTTATATAGATAGCTTTGCTATGTCACCGCAAGTTGTGTAAGAGACAACGTAAATATGTAGTAGGATAGACGGTAGGAAGTGATTTCCTTTCGTTGTTCATTGGCATCTTTCCTGTGACTGAGAGGAGATAATTGGTGAACGCCTCTTTCCTGATCCTCTCTATTTTTTCTTCCCACTATCTTCCTTCCGATGACTGTTATATATGTCGCCTATAAAGCCTATGTGAGTGGTCGTCACTTTCTTGAGGTCGCGACCTTAAGGGATTGTTATATTTTGATACTAATTTGGTGATATTTGATCCAATACTTATATACTAATATGTAATATTATAATATTTCATGTATTACATTATTATATTATTTATATCTTATTCTATTTCAATATATATATATATATATATATAATTTAATGTCGTTTATTATTTAGTTATTATTTAATTAATTTAATATAATATTATTATTCATTTATTTATTTTATATTTTAATACTATTAAATATTATTATAAACTATTATTCAATCTCTTTTAAGTCTGAGATATATATATCAATTATTATATATTAATTTTTTATCATTTAATTTTATTAAAGTGATTATTATTATAATTATAAATTATAATAATATTTTATTATTTTATTTATTTATTCCTTTAATCTTATATTTAAACTCTATTATCATAAAAATCCATATCGGTGAAGGGGACATTACAGTCCACCCTTCCCGATATTGCTTGTCCTCAAGCAATGTAATATTGTAAACCTTTGGTGTAAGGGTGTCCCGATATGTGACTTGATATCCAATCCAGCAACCCTGAAATGGTAATTTCAATTTGAGATTAGAAATGCAATACATATAAAATATAAAATTATCAACTTAAAAGTATTACATCATATTCTTCAATTAAAGAACAATTCAAAAAGATAAAACTTATCTTGATTTGTTGTAGTAGTTTCTTCCCTTCGTGTTGCATGATGAGTCTTGATGAGTAATCGTACTCCTTAGGATACACTTTTGGACATGACCATCCTTATAATCCTTGGGAGAGACTTTATCTCTTCCCAGGCCTCTATGGATACCCTTTAGCAAGTATCCATCTCCATAATTCCTGGTAGAGAATTTATCCCTTACCAAGTTTCTATGGATATCCCTTTAGGATGTATCCATCTCTATAATCCTTGGGAGAGACTTTATCTTGTCCCAGGCTTCTATGGATATCTCTTTAAGATTATCCATTTTTATAATCCTTAGGAGAGACTCTATCTCATTCCAAGCCTCTATGGATATCCCTTTAGGATGTATCCATCTCTATAATCCTTAGGAGAGACTTTATCTCGTCCCAGGCCTCTATGGATATCTCTTTAAGATTATCCATAATTATAATCCTTAGGAGAGACTTTATCTTGTCCTAGGCCTCTATGAATATCTCTTTAAGACTATCCATCTTTATAATTCTTGGTAGAGACTTTATCCCTTTCCAGGTCTCTATGGATATTTCTTTAAGATTATCCATCATTATAATCCTTAGGAGAGACTTTATCTCATCCTAGGACTCTATGAATATCTCTTTAAGACTATCCATCTTTATAATTCTTGATAGAGACTTTATCCCTTTCCAGGTCTCTATGGATATCTCTTTAAGATTATCCATCATTATAATCCTGAGCAGAGACTTTATCTCATCCTAGGCCTCTATGAATATCTCTTTAAGACCATCCATCTTTATAATTCTTGGTAGAGACTTTATCACTTTCGAGGTCTCTACGGATATCCCTTTAGGATGTATCCATCTTTATCCTTTATTTCTCCCTTCCAATCAAGCCCAAG
>BSBK01008671.1:110000-129970 GCA_027943335.1 Chamaecyparis obtusa | reverse complement strand
TTATCTGACTGAAGCTACAAAACATCAACATATTTGAATGATAAATCATAGACAACACTACTAATTTTTACTTATATGCTAAAAAAAATCACGACATGGACATAAGCAGACTCAAACCACTCACAATTTTTAGAGGATCAACCACTCTCTTAGGGCATGTGAACAAAATAAAAGTTATATATGAATGGGTTTTTCATCTTTTGAAATTAAATAAGTTTCAGTTTGAGGGGAAGAGTGGAATATAGTAACCTAGTTCTAGTGCATTCTATTTTTTTAATTATTTGTTTTAAATTTTCCTCTTTCATATTGTTTTGTGAAGTTCAATATCTATTGTCTCCTATAAGTTAACTTTAATAGGATTAAATATACATGTTCTATGTTTAAAAAATTCATGTTTTAGGCACTTATCACTTTAATAAAGCTACACAATTCAATTCCTTGTACAAAGATCATTTTCCAAACAACACCACCCCTCTGCTTATCTCTACATTCGAATTAGTTTTAAAATATAGAATTGCAAATTATAAATATGGGATTAGAATATTGTGAAAGCCATTGTTAAATTACAAAATTGAAAAAAAAAAGAGTACAGTGCATTTTAAGATTAATAAATGCATAAATAATTTTCTATTAGAGTAATTAAGTTTAATAATACATTAAACAAATTTTTTGAAGGAAACCCAACATGCATCCCTGGAAAATGAAAAAAAAAATCATAAGAACCATTACCTTATTCTATGGAACTATGAAGTAGTTATATAGACACTAGGTTTAGTAATCCTCATTTAAAAGATTAATTACTTTTTAGGAGAGGTGAAGTACAACTAGTATTTCAACTAAGTTGTTAAGTGCATTAAATCATGTAATAACATAGTATGAAATAACACATTTGGAAGTTTCTTAGGCAAGCATTTTCTTCACTCAAGTTTGAGTTTCTACTTTTATTAGTCTTCAAACAATGTTCAAAGACAAGCCACACTATCAAATGTTTTGAATTTTAATGTTATGTTGATTAAGGACAAACGTAATAAATATTTCTTAAATAGAAATTTATCTTTTCTTATCATGCCTTGATTAACAATTTAATTCATACCACATCAACTTGAATCATAATTAAACTTGAACTTATAATTTTATTATACCTAACATTGCCCAAATTCATTTTCGCATTAGAAAATAAATCTAAAATGATAAATAACTAAACTCAATTCTAAACGTTTAAAATATTGAAAGTAAATTTATATAATTCTAGAAACCTTTAAATAAATATACTATCTTCGAGAAAATGAATATAAAAAATTAATATAGTGAAGTGGAGCCTTTACAATACAATTTAATGCTCTCTAAGTATTCTTATCCCATCAGAATTTGAGGCATAGTGAAGACTCACCTAACGTGGGCTGGACCCCTTGGAAGTGCATGCTAAGGAATACTGCCTTGTTTGACAAGGTAGCTACTTAAACCTTCTGCACGTTGTCAACCGTTAATTTCTACTTAATAAAACTGCATGAAATATTCTTGAGTGCCGGCCATATTTGACCGTGTCTCCCTTCAACAGGCTAAATTATTCACGCTACTGTGCATTTTACATAAGGTCCTACGTAAGCACAACGACTTGACTAACATAGCCATAAGCACTCAGAACTCGGATTCTCATGAAGCTTCTCCAGCATCCGAATCTTTATGATGGTCCATATATTTTGCTACACTTCAAGCCATTTATTCATGAAATCATCATTAAGGGCAGTTTAAACTTTGGTTCTTCTCCCAGATAATATACAGCTGTGTAATTTTGGGTTTTGGATCTGGCCGAGATGGAGAAAGTAAAGGTGCTCACCTCATGGCCCAGTATGTTTGGCATGTGCGTCTTCATTGTCTTGGAAGAGAAAGGCATGAAATATGAATACCAAGAAGAGGATCTGCCCTCCAATAAGAGCGACCTGCTCATGCAAATGAATCCTGTTTACAAGAAAGTACTTGTCCACATCCACAATGACAACCGCATATGTGAGTCACTTGTAATTCTTCAATACATCGACGAAGTTTGGGATTCCAAACAGTTTCTACCCGCCAATCCATATGACCGTGCCCTTGCCCGTTTCTGGGCGGACTTCGTAGATAATAAAGTAAGCCATTACACTATTCCCGATGATATAGACGCTAAAGTTATATAATACATTTTTAGGCTGTTGGAAATTGGGAAGGATTATTTTGAATGTTCCACTGTTAGTTCATTCATTGGATCATTGTCTAACACAAATTTTCTATGCTTGAAGTTTTTCGACACAGGAGCTCGTATATTGTGGTCGAAAGATGGGGCTTTGGAGGCCAAGCGGGAGATGTTGGAGAGCCTTCAATTTTTAGAAAATGCGTTGAAAGAGATGTCCGCAGGGGGATCCCTGCCTTTCTTCGGTGGAAAGGATTTTGGACATCTAGACATTGTCTTCATTCCTAGTGCTTGTTGGTTCCATGTTTATGAAACTATTGGGAATTTCAAGATACCATTCGAGACTCAATATCCGCTTCTCGATGCATGGGTTAAGAGATGCATGGAGAGAGATAGTGTCAAGAAAGCCCTCCCCTCTTCTGATCGATCCCTAGAACATATATTACGAATGAGGAAGAGATTTTTTGGTGATTAAATTGTTTGTTCAACTTTTAATTGTGTAGCATGTGGGTATTCGTTAAAGGGCTTGTTTGGTAGCGGACGATTTTTAGCATTTGTCTGGAATTGACATTTGTTATTGTCCATTTCGTCGAATCCTTAGTTTGGCAGTGCAATATGAAAATGGAATAGGAATGTGTTAATGCTCATTTTGATTCAAAATGAGCATTAACATCTTCCTTCTGAAAAGGTAGAATTGGGATTTGAAATTGGAATTTGAATGGAGGGAAAGCAAATTTTTAAATTTTTTATGTCTACACTTAATTTTTTAATATTTTTATCTATGTGGAGGGGGATATAATTTATTTATTTTTTGTCTGGGTGGTTTGCAACTTTGTTGTTTATTCGAATTTTTTTAAAAACATTCAAATTTTCTGCCAAATTTTTTTTCGAATTTTTTTCAATTTTTTTAAAATTTTTTGATGATTTTTTTTGTCGATTTGTTTTTCAATTTTTTTTTTAAAATTGATTTTTTATTTTTTTGAATTTATTTTCTAAATTTTTTGTTGAATTTTGTTTTAATTTTGGTTGCAATGATTGTAACTTGGTTGCCTACCACCAACTTTGGCTGCCTAAAACGGTTCGCAATTACATGTTAAATTCAATTCCATTAATAAAAATGAATAATTAAATTTAAAAACATTAAAACAATTCAAAAATAAATAAAAATCATACTCAAAGTCCAATTCTAGTTTCAAAAAGTGGAACCAAACGATCGAAACATAATCCAGAAATGAAAAATCAGATTATCAAATCCATGATTTGACCATTTTCAGCATTTGATCAAATTCATCATTTCCTAATTCCTGCTATAAGTGAGCCTGGTTTGGAATAGAAGAAGATCACAAGATGCCCAAAGATTTTAGTTAGTAGGAATAAAAAATAGATTGAAAATCTTTATATTGTGTCAATGACTGAAGAGAATACTATGGTTAATGTCCAGGTAGGTATGAGATAGTGATCGTATTGTAAACATATAATTTTCAATTTAGCAATGACAAAAAATTTCAGATAACTTTCAGAAAATCAGATCTTAATAACAAATTATTGAAAAACAAAATGAATGGGGGCATTCACAATGTTCATTTAAACAACTGTCAAGTATTATCTATTCAAAATGTAAGTAACAATCAAGCTTGAATTCTTTAAGGGCCCGCTTGGGGGCTGGGATTAGACTGGAATTGGCATTATTTAATTTCGGATAATGTCAATTCCATGTTTCTGTCCATCAAAAAAATTGGAATTGGAATTTCAAAATTCCAATTTTGCTCCAAACTGGGCATTTGCATCTTCCACTCAAATAGGTTGAATTAAAATTTTGAATTCCAATTCCAATTTTTTAAAAACCAAATTTAATATTTTGTTGGATTGGTGACTATAAGGATATATATTATATTGCTAAGGATACACACACACACACACGTGTGTGTGTATATATACATGTGTACATATGTATATACACATGTATGTGTGTATGTATACACATGTGTATATATGTACACATATGTGTATATATATACATGTGTGTGTATATAAACACACGTGTGTATCTGTGTGTATGTGTACATGTGTGTATGTGTATGTATACACACACATGTGTGTGTATATATACACATGTGTATATCTATACATGTGTGTATATACACATGAGTGTGTACATATACATACATATGTGCATGTGTATATATACACACACACACACACACACACACACACACACACATGTATGTGTGTATATATACAAACATATACACACTATAATAAAAGAAATTAAAATAAAGAATTAAAATTCCTTATGCATCTTCTCAGTCATCTTTCGAGTGAACAAAACAGGTCAACCCATATTCCAGAAATTATTTTCAGAATTTGTATCTTTCAGTATTGCAGCATCTTCTAGAATTGACTATATCCAACATTTGGTATTCCAACACCCATGATAACTTCTTTTCCTCATCCAAAAAAAAATTCATTAATTTATATTAGCAATAATTGTTTTTCTTCTTTATAATTATGTTATAAAATATCTCATTTTAAGACAATTAAGTTATTATCTTTACCAAAAAAAATTATTTCTTAGAATATTCAATGATCTTAAAAGTAAGCATTTGGAGGCAAAGAAAATGTAAAGAATCATTTTTTTTGACAAGTATATAGTTATTTACAAGGATAAGTTTTGGTTTCTTCTTCTTTATTATAATTAAAAGTTATCTAATCAGACAAAAACATTAATATCCATATGAAATTGACCTTAAATTCTTATGTAAAATAGAAGTTAATATAATACAATATCTAATTAATATCCATATACAATTGATCTCATATCCTTGAATCCATCAATATATTTACATTCAAGTGTTGGACATTTCAAATGTCTATGACATGTCAATATGTTATGAGTAATGAGAAATATCGAAGAGATACATAAAGAACTAGATTTTTTTAAGATGTAGTTTATATCTAGAAATTTATCCAAGAATATTATACTATAAAATAATTTATAGATAAAATATTTGACCACACAATAAAAAATAAAAAATAAAAGCATCTAAAAATACGATTCTATATCTATGTAATTTTTTAATATTTTTTAACTTTATTTTGTAAAAGAGACACTAAGTCGTAAAAATGAAAGAAATATAATATAATTCTAACTCCACTAACTTTTTTTTAATATCTCTTATATTATTTTAAAAATAATAATTTAGACACTAGTTCAAAAAGCATCTTTAGTGCATACCAAATTTGACCATCTTTCCTTTGAACAAACTAAAATATTCATAAAGCTGCTTATCTTAATTATGGACCTACGTCAGCGCAAGAACTTTCGCAAGCAGCGAGGAGAATCTATAGGGACTGGCTTATTACCCATATCCTCTAAATTTAGCGTCAGTGGGCTCATAACCCATATCGTCTAAACTTCGGTTTTCCCGAGATAACCTATACCTGTGTGAATTTTTAATTAAAAATATAATTTTACACCCTGATTAAACATTTTATTAAATCATTAAGTAAAAATGAGTTCTAATAGATTACGCACAATCTAAGCATCCCTACTCTCTTTCCATTAAGCTTCTTTAATCGCAATGAAAGGTCAGTTTTCCAGGACCTCACCTGTCCGAAGCGCCTGGTTAATATTCTTTAGCTAACCACTCTGATAAACACTGCATTTTACATTATGTGCCTTGTTTAGCAAGGGAGAAGATAAACTGTCTATTTTATATTATGTTGCGCCCATGAATTTGTCCTTTTTCATCCACATGATAATATTTCTCTAGTAACAGCCAAACATGATGTTTGTCCATGCCTATGCCAGCACAACGACTAGTACTAGCCCGGAATCGATTCTCTTTCGTACCGATACTTGTTTTCATGTATATCTTGCTATACTCGAGGCCATTTGATTATAATGAGATTAATATAAACATCGAGATGTGTTTGAAGTTTAGGATGTCGGTGCGATTATCAAGAGCTGTTTAAACTTAGATTTTTTGTGTTTTAGGTTTCGGGTGTGGTTGAGATGGAGCAGGTGAAGGTGCTCACCGCATGGCCCAGTATGTTTGGCATGCGCGTCTTAATTGCCTTGGAAGAGAAAGGCGTGAAATATGAATACCAAGAAGAGGATGTGTTCGAGAAGAGTGAACTCCTCCTGCAAATGAGCCCTGTGTATAAAACAATACCTGTCTTGATCCACAACGGCCAGCCTATATGCGAGTCTCTTATAATTCTTCAGTATATTGACGAGGTTTGGGAATCTATGCCGCTTTCACCCTCGAAGCCATACGACCGTGCCCAAGCCCGCCTCTGGGCTGACTTTATAGATAAGAAGGTGAGACCTTGATTTGGTTGTTCTCATTGGTATAGGCATTAAGTTATTTTGTGTATTTTTGGCCAGTTGTAGTCTGGGATTCTTATTTAGTATGTTAATGTTACCTTGTTCAAGGGATCGGAGTTTAACAACAAAAATATTGTGTGCTTGCAGTTTTTTGATTCTGTACTTCGTATACTGCGATCAAAAGACGAGGCTATGCAGGAGGCCAAGCGTGACATGCTGGGGAGCCTTCAGTTTTTAGAAGGCGCATTGAATGACATGTCGGCGGAGGGATCCATGCTTTTCTTCAGTGGAAAGGATTTTGGATTTTTGGATATTGCTTTCATTCCCTATGCTTGTTGGTTCCACGCTCTTGAAACAGTAGGGAGTTTCAAGATACCATTTGAGAGAGAATATACATTACTTGATGCATGGGTTAAGAGATGTAAGGAGAGGGATAGCGTCAAGAAATCTCTTCCCCTTCCTGATCAGGTTCTAGGACATGTATTACGTGTAAGGAAGATATTTTTGAATGACTAAATTAATTACCTAGTTGTTAATCATGCAACATGCGGGTTTTTGTTAAATGAGCCTTATGTTTTGTAATGGATGAGACATGCTAAACGCCCAACAGTATTTAGAGGAAAGTGTTTACTTGTTGTTTAACAATCGGCTTATTGGTATTAAATTCTGTGTTTAAATTTATTTTAATGTCATAGGATCGGATGATTAAAATGTTTTTAGAGACAAGTTGTTAAGTTATCATAGTTTCCAGGCGTTTCTCTATCCCATGCAAATCATTTCCATCCTACAAAGCGACTAGTTTGTTAGAATTGGAGAAATGTACACACTATAGAAAAGTGGAAGTAATCTATGTCTTAAGGTTTCCTTGCACCAATTATTTTTTACTACCATCATGATGTTTTACCGAATAGGCCTTAAATGTGCTAATACAAATGTTTTATTGTTAATTTTTCTTCAAATCTTTTGCTAACTTATGGTGCTTATGGATTCGTCTATTGAGGTTTAATCATATAAGTTATTAATGTTAAACTTTCATTCTTATACATTATTTTCATCGTTAAGAGATTCTCTTTTCTTCTTCATTATGATAGACAAGCATAAATATGGTTTGATATATATCAAGTAAATAAGACTCCTAACAAGCTACTTATAGAGAGCCACATCAACATAAGGTTAATCTAGGAATTATGATAGTTGCAAACCATTTACCATTGGTGTGGGCATAGATTTATAGTAAGAAATGTCAAATCATTGCACGAGTTTCTTGGCATATTTAATCTCGGAGATAAAATTATGATGCTCATTCTGCCAAATCTCCAAGCAAAAATAATAATGAAGTAGCCCCAAATATGTCATGTTGAAGGATTTCTTCATATCATACTTTGATAGTATCGATGAGATTGTTTGAGCTCCTTGTGATCAAAAGATCATCCACATATCATACAAGAAGGAAAATCTCTATCCCAACCTTCTTTATATACAAAAAAAGATAAGAGGTTCTACAAATGAAACCATGCTGAAAAAATGTGACCACCTACTTTGATGTACCATTATGGAGGTGCTTATTTAAGCCCATATAGTGACTTGATCAAATGCCATACCTTGTGAGGATTATGTTCATTGATGAAGAATTTGGGTTGGATAGTATTAACTTCTTCATTGAGATCACCACTCAAGAAAGCAATATTGACATCCATTTGATGAATCCTCCATCTTTTCTAAAACTAATAAACACATAAATCTCATGGATTTGAACTTCACAGTGGGTGCAAAGGTCTCTTCATAAATAAATATCCTCTTATCGAGCATATCCTTTTGCAATATGACATGCATTATATTTGTTGATGGATCAATCTATCTTGTGTTTCATCTTGACAACCCACTTGTAGCTTATGGGTTTCTATACTATAGGAATATTGACAACCCACAAGGTTTAATTTTTTTATCATAGATTCATACTGTCCATCCATAGCCTTCTTCAAATGTGACGAAGTAAGAACTTCAAGATTTGTATAAGTTTAGTACTATTCTCAAATAAACTCATCACTACTAGATTCACCTATTTTCATGCCTAACTTTATTTTCTTGCTCCTCTGGAGAGGTTTAGAAGAGGAATTAAATGAGAAACCATGATCCATGAGACGATAAACTTTTGAGGTTAGACAGAAATCCAAAAACGTGCACTAATATGTCTTTGGATTTAGCTTCTTCCCTATATGAGTTTGAACATGCATTTATGTATTACAACCAAACATTCAAAGATGAGAAATTGATTATTTGTAACCACTTGATACATCTTCTAGTTTGTCATATTTTATGATCATGGTAGGAGTTCTACTGAGTAGACATGCAACTTTCTAGACCGCTTCTACCCAACATTGATACTCCAACTCAGTTTTGTCAAGCATCCATTGAACCATCTCCATATGAGTTCAACTTCATTTCTCTAGAACATCATTCTACTAAGGTGCATAGGGAGAACTCAAGTGTTGTTTGATGCCACGATATTTAAAAAACTCTATAAACTTGTTAGAAGTAAACTCTCCCTTATTATAAGTGGAGAATAAGAAGAGGCTAACAAGGCTCTTGTACAAATTGATGATAGGAACCTTGAAATAATAAAATGCTTCTCTCTTCCTTGTAAGAAAATACAACTAATCCTTTCCAAATGAGTCATCTATAAATATCCAAAAGTATTTACATTGTTGAAATGAATCAGGAAAGAATTCATATAGATTATAGTATGCACAATAACATGATTTTACATGGCATGGTAGGTGTGGGACTTGAATAGATTTTGATGTTGTTTTCTACAAATGAAATTAAAATATATAAGAAAAGGAGGCAAATAAAAAATAATTTTTACAATCTCATAGCAACTAAGTGGTTAAGAGAAAGACTGTAATGATGTCCAAATTTAGAATGTGATGGAGAAGTGGATTAAGCACAAAGAGAAACTATAGAGGAGGAGATGACATCAAGGGAAAATAGGTGTCCCTTCTTAAAACCTCAAGCAATAATCATGCCATGTTAGGAGATGAGATAGAATTTGACTCTAGCTTTGACCTAAAATTTTTCCTTAAGCTTATGATTCAAAAGTTGTAAGACAAAATGTTGGTTATAAAACTTCAAGCATAGAGTAATTTTCCTATAGAACATCCTCTTATTTTTTGTCAGACAGTGATAGAACTAGTTCCTTTTGTAACATATTCCTCTTATGTGCTATCTAGATTAGATCACCAATAGGCTGAGTTGTTAGAGTATCAAAAAACTCTTTATCTATTGTCATATGTTTTTTGGCTCAACAATTAATCAACCAAACATCTCTCAAGGGTTGGGAGGTTTAGGAGACAAGAACTATTTTTTTATTAATGCCACCATAATCTACAATATTAGGTGTATCATGATCAAAGGCCTCATCCTATTGTGTAGTATGGAAATAGGTCATCTTTTCCCTAGTTGATGAGGATGCCCTCTCGATTGTCTAGAATGAATACAACTAGATGAACCTTCCTTACTAAATTTTCCTTATGTAAGGCCATTGAAAAAATAATTAGTATCACATGTGTTACTATGAAAAATGCGGCACCATCCTTTTACTTTTGGAGGCTTCTCCTACTATTGAGATTTCTTTTGGGATGGTCCCTTTCAAGAATTTTATCCTCGTTGTTGTCTAGAAACTAATACTTTTTTCCAATATCATATTGTAGAGACTTAATAGTTTCTTCTTCTTGAAGTAAATTCACCAGTATTTCAAGTGACACCTATTTGTTAAATATACATTTTTGTGACAAGCATTTAGAGTTGTATAGGAAGAGTCTCAAAGAAATTCAGGAATTAACTCATCCTTTACCTTCTCACCAAGTGTTGGAAACATTGTTCAATATGTGAGCACTTGACATAAGTAGTCCTCAAATTTCTCACTATCGTCATCATCATCAACATCATCCTCATTTTTATTGTCATTGTTACCCAAATTTCCCTGTTCCATACAAATTTGGCTAAGTTCTATCCCAAGGTTTGTGTTTTACCCTTGCCAAGCACCTAAAAAAAAAAAAATTCATGGTTTCCTGTTGTGTCTTCTGGAATCTGCAATTCTTCAAACTCTCTGGTCTGCAGGTTCAAAATTTTGAAAATCTAGCCGTTATGTCCAAAAAACCCTAAAGACCCTAGGCCATATTCTATTTCGCAGTTACCTTTTTGGGCCACTTAGGATCCCATTTCCCATGTGCACTTTATTCTTTCCTTTCAGTCAGGAGTTCTCCTAATCCTCAGTAGAATATTCCTTTCATTTCCTGATTGCGCGAATGCCTTTTATCTCCTAGTCGGTGGTATATTCCTCTTTCTATTAAGCGATTTGGTGACTAAGACTTCAGTTAGGCAATCTCTTAATCAAACCCTAGGTAAGACCTTTGGTTTGGTGACTACGCGAATGCCTTATTCACATATTCTCTAGACTTAACTGAGGTTAAGTATTTTATTCAATGATTCAGCGAAGTTTCTTTGGTCGCGCATTCGCTAAAGCTTTCAGAGTTAAGTGTTTTGCTAGGTGGGTCCACTACCATGTTGTCTGACATGGAGGCTTCTGATTGGTTGAAGGTGGTGATTTAGAGGCTTGTTAGAGCGGGCCTAGTGCACTGTCCCAACCTTTGATCCAATGGCTGGCGCATGATCTCATAGAGGTTTTCTGATACATGAGATTATGCGCTGACCGTCAATTCTCTTATGTTGTCAAGGGCCTTGTTAGGTGGGTCCTCGTGTTCTGACGCGCTCACATTTGATTGATCCACATAACGATGAACTAGAATATGTTAGTGGGACCTGGTATCTGGTGTGTCACTAAGCGCTCTGACATCTGCAGAAGATCTATGGTTGGTGTAAGTTCTCATGGGTTTTGTCAGAATCCTGAGATCATGCGCTGACCGTTGATCTTACTTTTCTCAAGTTACTGACAAAGGGTGGGTTCATGCCAAGTCATGCTGACGTGAATGATTCTCATTGGCAGAAAGGATAACAAGACTATGGGAATGTGTTGCCAGCTGTGTTGATTTTCTATGTTTTGATTGGTTGCCGAGTGATGATGAAGATTTGTAGGTGGACCCGTGTGTCAGTTGGGTCCCAGTTCTAAAAGGATTGACAACTAGCACATGATCAGAAGGAATATTCAGGGGCTATGAGATCATGCACCCGCCATTAGATGGGAATCAAGTTTGCAGTGGGTCTGATGTTAGAAAGAAGTTGAAGTGTCTACTGGTGGAGCGGTCATGGGTGAATAGGAGGTTGACAAGTGGCAAGTATGGGCCCAGGGTTAAGGAAAACTCTATGAATCAGCAACTAAAGGCTTTTCTCTTATTCGCAAGATGTAACCAGGGTTAGCTAAGGGATTCAGATATTCAGTGACTGCAGTGTTTGCATAGTCGCTTAACCAGACTAGGGTTAAGATAAGTTCTTCACGACTTAGAAAAGTACCTTCAGTCACATAGTCGCTGAATGACTAAAGGAAAGAAAGGTCAAGGTGGGTCCCAAATGACTGATGTGCTAACATGCTCGACTTTCATTGGTCACAATATGCTGATAGGGACATTGACTTTTTCAAAAGGGTTTTGCAACTGTTGTCAGGGTAATCTGGGCCGTTCATCTGCCAGGAAATAATAGATATCAACGGCCACATTTTAAAATGACTTACTAGCCATTGTTATTCAAATTTAAATATCTCTGAGTGGATTTTGCCAGTATTTGATTCAACAAGTCGAATACAATAGCGGGGTAGCATATATATATATATATATATATATATATATATATATATATATATATATATATATATATATATATATATATATATATATATATATATATATATATATATATATATATATATATATATATATATATATATATATATATATATATATATATATATATATATATATATATATATATATATATATATATATATATATATATATATAATCAAGTAACAAAGAATCTTTAAATTTTTTTAATCTTAACATAGGTATTTGATGTCAACTGAATATAAGAAATTATCAAACTTATAATATGTATTATTGATGTAGAATTAAAAAAAAAATATTAAACACATATATAACACAAGTATAATCAAGTAATATATATAATACAAGAAATAATCAAGTGCAATAAATATAAAACTTAACATGTACCATGTAAGATTTAGATTAAAAGAAGTTGAAATATAAATAAAGTAACATGTAAATAAATCAATCAATTTAGTCAAGTATATGCATCATATGTTTAAGTATTTTAATAAAGTATAAAAAATTATATCCTAAAACATAAAATATATGTATGTAATATTATTTAAACCACTTCGAGTGGTTTAGAAAATTGATGGAGAACATGTAATATTTTCTTATGATCCTCACTATCAAGTCTCCACTTATGATGTCCACATTCAGATTTAATTGGATGGAGACAAAGCGAGGTAGCAACTACTAGGTTGTTATATTCAAACACCTTATTGTCAGGTTGATAATAAACAAAGTAAATCCACACACACACACACATACATATGATATCAATTGAATATAATAAATTATCAAACTTATCATATATAATATTCATGTAGAATCCTAACAAAGAATATTTAAGACATATATAACACATGTATAATCAAGTAATATATATAATACAAGAAATAATTGATGGGGAGGTTAGGATAGACTAGCTAGTCTATTCTCTCTGATCCTCAACTGGTATTCTAGTGTTCTCCTGACACCTACAAGGGCCTATACAATTCCCACTCATCAAGGATCCCCTAACCTAGCCTAACCTGACCACCAAGTTTAACTTCATCATCTTGCAACTTTCCAAACACAACTTCCTAGCACCATTCCCTTAGGCTAATAAGGGTCTTTAGGGCTCAAAAACCTTCCTAAGCTCTAACAAGGAAAGTGATGAGTTTCAAGGTTTTTTTATGACATTTGAGGCATCTCCAAAGTATTTTTGAGGATGGGTTATCACCCGATTGCATGGTCCCTTCACAATTCAGGGCTACAAGGAAGAGCCCCAATTAGGCCTCCCTCCGGTTTTGTAGGACTTTTAGCCCCTTTCCTTCATAGAATCAAAAATCCTATTCCAAAATAACTTCTTTTCAAAAGTATCACCCTCAAATATTTTTGGGGTCTTGGGCCTCCATTTGTCTGTACAATGCTTCCTCCAAGAATGAGGGTTTTTAGGGCTTTTTAGACCTCACAGGGTCACAGGGCTAAATTGTCTTCAAGAGCACCACTCCTAGATTTCTTAGGCTCTCTCCTTCACAAAATTGATCCTTCATTCATGTAACTAGAATGCATCCAAAGGGCTAGTCTTGAAACCCATTCCCTTGTCTTCTAGAGCACCTTCTTTGGTGACCGCTCCTAGCCGAGCACTGCTTAGTCTCACCTAGGGCTTGGTCAAAGAAATAGCTGCACTTACTTCCTAGGGCCCTACTAACACATATGTATAGGGTAGGGACTGAAATACCAAATTCCAAAGAACCATGGTGTCGCCATGGTGGGAATAGGAGTTACAGCCCTACATTATAAAACCTCTCCAAACTGGCAGAGGACTGTCTAAAGCAAAGAAATGAACAAATAAACCAACAGAACTTGAAAGAACTACACTAAAATCATACACATGAAAGATAAAACATTGAAAAAAATGTTCCCTATAAATATTCACCAAAATTATTTCTATTCACATCCAATCAAGCCAGATAGCATTGACTTCTACACAAAATTCATGGTTTAGACTGGTATTCCGTACAAAAATTGTACACAATTAATGCCAACCCTTGCATTAGGGTTCCTCATGTCTTTTATAGTCTTATGCTTGGGTTGAGTGTCTTGTTAGGGATTTTAGCCACTTAGGCAAGGTTAGAGAACTTTAAAGGAAAAGTTGCTAAGAAACTTTTGAAAAGTTGCTAGCAACTTTTGAGCAACTTTTGCTTATAGAATATCAAAGACCACTCATAGGTCTATCCAAAGCACACTTGTTCTCAAACCTTGACCAAACACTTAACTTAAGACTTCTAAAAACATAGCAAATCAATTACCTCAGGATGACATCATGCCCTGAGTCATTGTGCCATTTACATAGAAAACCAACTGAACCTCTAGGACCTAGCCTAGGTCTAGAAACACAAAATGAGCTGAGCTCTTATTATAATTACAAACTTCATTTAAGAAGTGCTTCACACAACAAAATTGAATGGTGGGAGCCCAAGTAGAAGGGTGCTCCTGCACCATACTCCCCCGCTGCACAAGCTAAGGCACTTTGGGTTCAAGAAGAGCCAGGTCCTCACCAAACATCTTGAACTATCCTTCCTCAATCTAGGTGGCTTTAGATTCAGGCTAATCCATCCATTTGACTAGATGCTCCATATAAACTTGATGTCTAGTAGTCTTCTTCACTCTGGATTCTAATATCTTCTCTTCTTTGGCTAGCTTCTTCTTGGGCATTGCATTGGTGTCTATGTCTTGTAGCACCTTTGGTGGATCCATACCTTGTTATTTGATATCCCCTTTAAACATGACCAGGTCTGCAACATTAAACACCGGTGAAATGGCTAAGTCTAGTGGTAAGTCCACCTTATAGGTATTCTCTCCATACTTGGCTAAAATTTGACAAGGCCCTACTCTTCTCATTTGTAGTTTGGCAGGCATGCCCTTCTGCATCCTTGATTTGTTGAGATGAACCATCACATAGTCCCCAATCTGAAACTGTACCTCTTTTCTCCTTTCTTCCACTTTGGCTTTGAGTTTTTGAGTGGACTCCATGATAGTCTTCTTCACTTGCTCTTGGACCTCCTTGATTGTTTGAGTGAAATCTTCAGCTTGTCCATTCTTCATCTCCATAGAACCTAAGTCCCTTAACTCACACACTCCTCTAGGGTGCCTCCCATATACAATCTCAAAAGGACTTCTTCCTATGGTCCTATTTACACTATCATTATAAGCATATTCTACCTGAGATATAACAAGATCCCAAGTCTACCCATACTCTTTGGTTAAACACCTTAGCAAGTTTCCAAACACCCTATTTATGACTTCAGTTTGACCATCAGTTTGAGGATGGTATGCTGAACTGAAAGAGAGATTAGTTCCTAACCGTTTCCACAAGGTTTTCCAAAAGTGGCCCATGAACTTGCTATCCCTATCTGACACAATACTCAAAGGGAGTCCATGAATCCTAACTATCTCTTTGAAAAAGAGGTGTGCTACATAGCTTGCATCATGAGTAGTTCTACATGGAATGAAATGACTCATTTTATAGAAGTTTTCTACTACAAAATAGATTCTATCCATACTTGATTTGGTTTTAGGAAGTACAACCACAAAGTCCATGCTTACACACTCCCAAGGCCTAGTTGGAATGGGAAAAGGTTGATAAAGTCCTGCATTGCTTGAACCTCCTTTAGCTCTTTGACATACTCCACATTTCTCTACATATCTTCTCACATCCCTTGCTAGCTTAGGCCACAAGTAGTATCTTTGCACTAACTCCAATGTTTTGTTTATGCCAAAATGTCCACTTAAGCTACCATTATGCTTCTCTGGAATCAAATTTTCCCTCATGGATCCTCTAGGTACACATAGTTGATTGCCTTTGAACAACAATCCATTTTGAAGGGTATAATCTACAAACTCACCATGGAAATGGTTCTCAAACTCTTGGCACACCTTGTAGGCTTGTGAGAAGTCTTCATATTCTTCATATAAGTCTTTGAAACCTGCTATTCCAATGCTTTGCAACTGAACTTCTTGGATAGTCAAAAGATTTCTACTCAAGGCATCTGCTACCTTGTTGAGCTTCCCCTTCTTGTGTTTGATGGTAAAGGTAAAGGATTGGAGATACTCCATCCATTTCAAATGTCTATTGCTAAGATTTTCTTGAGTATTTATATAGCTCAAGGCCTGATTATCTATGAAGACAACAAATTATTTTGGCAAGAGGTAATGCCTCCACTTCTTGAGGGATTGTACTAATGCATACAATTCTAAGTCATAAGCTGAATACCTTTTCTTTGCCTCATTGAGTTTCTCACTAAATAATTCCATAGGCCTTCCTTCTTGGCTCAATACACCCCCTACTACTAACCCACTTGCATCACATTCAATTGTGAACAACTTATCAAAAGTAGGTAAGAGTAAGATAGGTTTGGTAGCTACCTCTTGCTTCAATGTTTGAAATGCTTTCTCAACTACCTTAGTCCATTTGAACTTGGTCTTGAGTTCCCCTTTGATGGTGTCAAGCACTGGTGCACATATCCCACTGAAGTTGCTCACAAACTTTCTATAAAATTGGGCCAACCCATGGAAACTCCTAACTTCAGTCCCTATTTTAGGGGCAGGCCAATTCAAGATATCCTCCACCTAGCTTGGGTCCATTTTCAAAGTACCCTTGGACACCACAAATCCCAAGTAAACTAGCTCTTGTTGCATGAACTCATACTTCTCTAGGTTGATAGCCAATTGTTCCTCATATAGCCTCTTCATAACCAGCCTCAAATGCTCAAGGTGTTCTGCTTTGGTTTTTCTATAAATGAGTATATCATCTAGATACACCACTAAAAATCTACCTATGAAGTCCTTCAAGACCTCATTCATCAACCTCATGAAGGTGCTTGGGGTATTGGTAAGCCCAAATGGCATCACAAGCCATTCATACAATCCATCTATGGTTTTAAAAGCGGTCTTCCACTCATCACCCTCCTTAATTCTAATTTGGTGATAACCACTTTTTAAATCCAACTTAGTGAAGTACATGGCACCTCCTAAGCAATCCATCAAATCTTCTATTCTTTGGCTTGGGAGCCTATACTTGATAGTGATCCTATTGATGGCCCTTGAATCTTTGCAAAGTCTCCATTTTCCTCCTTTCTTGGATGCCAAGACCACCAGGACTACACATGGACTAATGCTCTTCTTGATCAGTCCTTGATCCAATAACTCCTATACTTGTCTTGCCACTTCTTTTTTTTGGTTACGGGTAAGCTTGTAGGCTGCTTTGTTAGGTAGAGATGCACCGGGTACAAAGTCTATTTGATGACTGGGTATGTGCAAGATCATGAGGGGCCAAACTATGCCCTTAAGTGGCAATGAAAAATCAGCAAATTAGGGTTAGTCAACTTGACATGAAAATTTCAACTAGCTATGAACCTAATATCAAAAAGTTGTAACAATAGAATCTATAGAAAATTGATTGTAGTTTCTAAACTACTAGGCCTTTTTTGAGAAAAAGTTAGTATGATTGGTGAAAAGTATAGATTTCAATGCAGCAGTACAAAAATTTCAGGAAAAAAATAAGAAGTAGGTGTATGTCTGACCACCTTAATCATAATCAAATGATAATATTTTATTATAAGATTTTATATATAAGTAGTAGACTCATGCCTGGATGTGACACATATTTTTTTTGTAATTTTATTCTAAAAAAAAATTAATTATGAATTTTTTACTACAACATTTTTAGAATAAAAAAACTCCCATGTCTGACCACCTTAACTCATTCAAAACTTTACAAAATTCAAATTTTATTTATTTTTCCTTATAGTAGGCGAAGCATAGAATGTGACGCATTTTTCAGATTTCAAAAATGTTATACCGTCTGAGAGTTATAGTCATTTTTCAATCAATATATAAATCAGGACTTTAGAGGTAGCTCAATTAGGAAATAACTAATAATTACTTACCGAATTCAAAATTTGACAGCAATTATATCAATAGAAAGCTAATAATCTCCTTAAGATACCCTTTTCATTTTATCAAATTCAGGTGAAAAAAAAGTCGTCAGCTATATTGTCAAAGTTTTGAACTGACATCGCCACTTTTTGGCCCCTCATGATCTTGCACATACCCTACTTATGGCCCTTCTTGGAGGTAGTGTTGCAGGGGTTCCATCACTCACAATGTCTCTGAATTCTTCTAACATTTGCTTCACCTCTAAGGGTGTCTCTGCCTGCAGCTTCTTGTCATCCTCCTTTGGCTTCACCATGATGGCACATCCAATTGTCTCCTCATCATATAGTGCATGTAGGAACTCTTTACCACTACTAAGCAACACACTAGGTGTCTTAGAAGTCCTCTCTTCATTCTTTGTTATGGACTGAATCTTGAATGTTCTTCCATCCTTCTTGAAAGAAATGGAGTTTTCTTCTCCATCATAGATCACCTTCCTATCAAATTTCCAAGGTCTTCCCAATAGAAGATGGCATGCATCCATGGGAAAGACATCACAAAGTACCTTTTCCTTATAGCCTCCAATGGAAAACTTCACCCATGTCTGCTCATTCACTAGTACACTCTACTCCTGATTCAACCAAGTCACCTTGTACGGGTTTGTATGGGGAATCTTTGTGAGTTTGAGCTTCTTTGCTGCTTCCTCTGCTATGATGTTATCAGTGGACCCTGAATCCACCATAACTTTGCAAACTTTGCCTTGAATCTTCCATCTAACTCTAAAAAGAGCCCTCCTCTTCTTGGGCTCACCTTGGTTAGGTTGCCTTATGAGCACTCTTCTGAACATCAAGTTCTCCCCCATTTCTGATTCTAGTTTGCTGACCTCATTGGTACATGAGCTGCCACCATCCTCTTGGGCATAAGCTACCCTCTTCTCATTGCTTGAGTTTGATGGCTTGTCAGGACACCTATAGGCAGGGTGTCCAAGTTGTCCACATTGATAGCACTTCATTGTGGCAAAGTAGGAGCTACTTCTTCCTACACCTCTCCCTCTGTTTCCTTGAGAACCTCTTCCTCTACTAAAAGATCCTCTTGTGATGGTCTCTGCCACTTGTTCTAGTAGTCTTCTCTCCCCTTGGCTTCTTGAGTCACCTCCTTTGGCACTAAAACTTCCTCTTTGACCCCCTCTAGAGTCTCTACCTCTTCCTCTATTCTTTGAGTTAGGTTCCTGCTTCCTTCTTTTCTTTTCTTCAAGTTTTTGTTCCATATGCTGACATCCAAGTATAGTAGTGGGAGTGAAAAAACTCATCTCTTCTGCTGTGCGCCACTTCAATCCACTTAAGTACCTTGCCACCTTGATACTCTCCTCTTCTTTAATCTTGGATCTTAAGCTCAATTTATGAAACTCTTCGGTATAGGTGGCTACATCCATCTCTTTTTTCTTGAGGTTCAACCTTCTTCTATGTTGCTGGATTTCATAATCTACAAGTAGGTATGCTTCCCTCACCTTGTTGATCATGGCTTGCCAATTGGCAATAGGGTTCTTTACCTCTTTCTCCCTTTCCTTTTGCAGGTAGTTCCACCAGGTTAAGGCTTGGCCTCTCAACCTAGACTTAGCCACTTTGACCTTTTGTGCATCAGAGATCTCTTCACATTTGAAGTGATTCTCCATGCCCTCAATCCATTACATCACAAGCTCTGTATCCATCCTGCCGGTAAGTAATGGGACACCTTCAAGTGCCTTGCCGGTGATAGCCTTCAAAGATTTTAGAAA
>BSBK01008671.1:85000-105000 GCA_027943335.1 Chamaecyparis obtusa | reverse complement strand
TTTAAAAAAACCTGATAGTGGAGATAAAATTCAATATATTATAATGGCAACAACAAGTTTCAAACACTTTGTTTGTCCTCACATAATATAGCTTCAACCTTTAAAATATTGTTTGTGTTGGCAAATGGTCAGATCATGCACACATATGCACATGTAGGCACATGCACATATATCAAATACTTTCATTTATGGAAATACTTATCATTTTTATGATTGCACATATTGGATATCATAAATATTTTTGAATGCAGTTGATGAAGGAAAAATTCCTAAGTCCACAAATTGTTCTTGTAACCCAATCTGACAGAAAAGATTAGCGAGATTAACAAAAGATGTATTAAGGAATGTGATCTCGGTGACATGCATAAAGGACACCAATGAATACATGTTTGTGGTCTCATATGTTTTTGATAGATTAAGCAGCAAAAGGGTGTTGGCCCATAGATCAGAGGACTAGTACCAAATTAACAACATATTAATGAAACTAGTCAAGCAGAACTAACGGATTAACAGTATCAGCAATTTTAAATCTGCCCCTATCAAAAACAAAAACCACCTTACTAATCATACGAATTCAACAAGAGTATCTAATACTAGCAGTATCAAGTAGAGTATCAGTAAAAAGCCTCAAAGGGCTAACCAAAGAGCAAAAAGATCTAATAAAAACCCCATTCACAAAACAGGGGGACCTAGGGCTAGGCCCATCCAAAGCTAACCAAAACATAGGAAACTGAACTAATTTTTCCCACCCAACTGCTTAGACAGTAGTGTAGTCACCCATTCTTCCTGCAAGAACAGGAGGAGGTCCTTGTTATCCTTGTTAGCTACCAAAGTGCCATCCGCCAGCTTATCTTGCAAATGACAAAGAGTCATCACCGAAGCGTGCATAATCTTCAAGCCAAATTTATTGGTCAGCTTGCATTGGTTCATCAGGTCCTGCATATTATCCTTGATCTCCACAATCTCTTTATCCAACTTCTCAAACCTCCTCTTAAGAGTCCCTTTGAGCTTGTTGTTGTCCTCTAGGGCTTTAGAATTGTGAACAGGGGATGGGGGCTTCTCTAGAGGAACATGAGCAGGGCTTAGGGGCGGGGTGGAGATGGGGGCTTCCATGGCAAGTTTGGGTTCGAGAATGTGGTCTCACATGTTAATAATAAAGGATCGATGAGATATGTTCAGTTGATTGGATGCGGAGACAGTAAATAGAGCATAACATATTAGTGATCATTGATGCTAATATTGTATGTGTATGCCTATGTGTATGTGTATGTGTATGTGTATGTGTATGTGTATGTATAAATATCTATATATGCATAAATCTCTATATGTATGTATATATCTATGTGTGTGTGTGTGTGTGTGTGTATATATATATATATATATATATAGACATAGAGGCACATACACATGGTTGTTGTATATTTGGTGATCATAAAGAAATAGGCCCTATAGATGATTATCATTTCTTCTACTATGAATTTAATGAATCATTTCATCTATAGAATATTCTTTTAAGGATGTCATAGATGAAAAATAAGTTTGTATTAATATAGGTTAAATGTTTCCTTTCTTATGTCTACTTATATATTTCATGAATTTTTTTTTAAATAATAAGACATCATATATAATAGATCATAGATAAAGTGATATTATAGGTGGGGCTTTAAACAATTAATTTTCTTTTGATGCCGCAATGTTTACAAAAACTTTCTGGGTTCATTTGGAAACTTAAGTGATGTGATATTAATTGATATAAACACATACACATACACATAGTGTTTATTTGACTAAAGCTACGAAACATCAACACTCCCTCTTAGCTAGGGAAGATTAAACACATGATTAGGATTAGAAGATATCATTTACTATGATATCAAAGATATGGTCTGACTAGGAATATCAAGTCACATGATATTCACCATAACTCATAGATTCATAAGAATATCATCTCATGATATTAAGAGTATTGGCCATAGAATATCAACTCGCATGATATTCACCAAGTACTAATTTTTTTATAAAGATATCATCTCATGATATCCAGAGCATTGGCCACATAATATAAATTTGCATGATACTCACCAAGTACTAAAAATAATGTGAATAAATATATTACCTTAATGCAATATCAGAGTTTATAGAGATATCATCTCATGATATTAGGAGTAATGGCCATAGAATATCAAGTCACATGATATTCACCATGATCTCATAGTATTGGCCTACCAACATCAAGTCTCATGTTGTCCACTTGGTACTCAACAAAAATTTTAGATATCACCTCAATATGACATCAAAGATATGGTTTGACCAAGAATATAAAGTCTCATGATATTCACCATAACTCAAAAAAATATTTTAGATATCACCTCAATATGATATTAGAGATATGGTCTGACCAAGAATATCAAGTCTCATGATATTCACCATAACTCAAAAAAATATTTTAGATATCACCTCAATATGATATCAGAGATATGGTCTGACCAATAATATCAAGTCTCATGATATTCACCATAAATCAAAAAATGTCCTATAGGTAATGTACACATGTATGCTCACTAATACTTACCATAGAAACATTCTTATCATCTATCATGATCTATTTTAGCCATTATAAGTTGTCGATCATAATAGAAGATCATGGCCTGTTTAAGGAACTCAATTCAGCATGCAAGATATCATCTATCATGATCTTTTTTAGCCATCACAAGATGTCTATCATGATAGAAGATCAAGTTATTGTAAGACCGTCACCTTCCAATAACTTTAACAAATACAAGTGATAATCATTTAGAAGTCCTCACTTCCTCATGATGTACATAGGGCCCAAAAGGCATTCATGATTCCTAGTCCTCTAACTTTTATAGTTTCTTGATCACTAGAGAATCCATTTCATTATGGACTACTCCCTCTAAATCAATACGACCAAGATTATCAAAAATTGATTTAACTATATACTCTATCTGCTCCCTCTGAAGCTGAAGTTCTTGTATCAACCTCTTTTCTTCTTTTGAAATGTTAGACTCCCTTTGCATCTGGTCTAAGTCATCAATTTGTTTGTAAGCATTAAGTTCTTTCTCTCTTGAATGAAATTATCTTGTGCTTCTATCCTGAAGGTATGCCAGAGAGAGATTATAGATAGATCACTAAACTATCTCGACCGAAAATATGAATGATAAAAGCATACAATATTTTACTAACCAATAGTATAGCATGAATTAAAAACTCAAAAATTATGTGCATTAATAAAACATGAAATACTTATCTTTTATAAATTTCAAGTATTTCATTCTGTAAGGTGAGTCCATATAGAAAATATCATGCAAATTTACAGAATGATGTCATCATTCTCAAACATTACTAGAATTATTCACTTGGCCTATCTTTAATATCCAAAAATTCTATACGTGCTATCACAACCTTCAATCTTATTAGATCTCCCTTCAAGTGGTTAGGCTTTTAAAGAAGGAACCTCGCTCTTTTTTAGGTTTTTTTCATAGACTTGTACAAATTTAGTCATAACTTTTGAACTTGATGTTTTCTCTCAAATCTCTCTAGTGAGATTCTTCTAAATTTTTTTATCTCCAACATGTCCAAAATTTAGTGAAATCCAACAATGCATTTGTGAGATATGGTGTTCATACTGAGACTATATTTTCTGAGAAAGTCACACATTCACCATCAACAAACTACTCTCTTACATTTGCAACTTGGCTCTGATACCATGTTAAGGTTTTAGGATCATTGCAAATGTAATAGCACTATCTAAATGTATGTGTTTTCCAAATGCAACAATCTCTTGCATTTATATTGAGAATGAGCCAAGAAGAGACATGTCCCTTCATGGGACATGTCTATTCATTATTATGTAAATTTAGAGAAATTAATATTATATATATATATATATATATATATATATATATATATATATATATAATCATAATTGTCATTAAATTTACATAATAATTTCTCTAAAATTAATTTACATAGTATTATATTAATTTCTCTAAAATTTACACTATATATATAATATATTGTAAATTTTAGAGAAATTAATATAATACTCAAGATATATATATATATATATATATATATATATATATATATATATATATATATATATATATATATATATATATATATATATATATATATATATATCTTGAGTATTATATTAATTTCTCTAAAATTAGTTTTAAAATATAGAATTGCAAATTATAAATATGGGATTAGAATCTTGTGAAAGCCATTGTTAAATTACAAAATTGAAAAAAAATGAGTACAGTGCATTTTAAGATTAATTAATGCATAAATAGTTTTCTATTAGAGTAACTAAGTTTAATATTACATTAAGCAAATTTGTTGAAGGAAAACCAACATGCATCCCTGAAAAATGAAAAAAAAAATCACAAGAACCATTACTTTATTCTATGGAACTATGAAGTAGTTATATAGACACTAGGTTTAGAAATCCTCATTTAAAAGATTAATTACTTTTTAGGAGAGGTGAAGTACAACTAGTATTTCAACTAAGTTGTTAAGTGCATTAAATCATGTAATAACATAGTATAAAATAACACATTTCAAAGTTTCTTAGGCAAGCATTTTCTTCACTCAAGTTTGTGTTTCTACTTTTATTAGTCTTCAAACAATGTTCAAAGACAAGCCACACTATCAAATGTTTTAAATTTTAATGTTATGTTGATTAAGGACAAACGTAGTAAATATTTCTTGAATAGAGATTTATCTTTTCTTATCATGCCTTGACTAACAATTTAATTCAAACCACATCAACTTGAATCATAAGTAAACTTGAACTTATAATTTTATTATACCTAACATTGTCCAAATTCATTTTCGCATTAGAAAATAAATCTAAAATGATAAATAACTAAAACTCAATTCTAAACGTTTAAAATATCGAAAGTAAATTTATATAATTCTAGAAACCTTTAAATAAATATACTATCTTCGAGAAAATGAATATAAAAAATTAATATAGTGAAGTGGAGCCTTTACAATACAATTTAATGCTCTCTAAGTATTCTTATCCCATCAAAATTCCAGGCATGGTGAAGACTCACCTAACCTGGGCTGGACCCCTTGGAAGTGCATGCTAAGGAATACTGCCTTGTTTGACAAGGTAGCTGCTTAAACCTTCTGCACGTTGCCAACCGTTAATTTCTACTTAATAAAACCGCATGAAATATTCTTGAGTGTCCGCCATATTTGACCATGTCTCCTTTCAACAGGCTAAATTATTCACGCTACTGCGCATTTTACATAAGAGCCTACGTTAGCACAACGACTTCACTAACATAGCCGTAAGGAATCGGGACTCGGATTCCTATGAAGCTTCTCCAGCATCAGAATCTTTACGGTGGTCCATTTATTTTGCTACACTTCAAGCTATTTATCTATGAAATCGTCATCAACGGCGGTTTAAACTTTGGTTCTTCTCTGAGATAATCTACAGCTGTGTAATTTTGGGTTTTAGATGTGTTTGATATGGAGAAAGTAAAGGTGCTCACTTCATGGCCCAGTATGTTTGGCATGCGCGTCTTGATTGCCTTGGAAGAGAAAGGTGTGAAATATGAATACCAAGAAGAAGATCTGCCCTCCAATAAGAGCGACCTGCTCATGCAAATGAATCCAGTTTACAAGAAAGTACCTGTCCTCATCCACAATGGCAACCCCATATGCGAGTCACTTATAATTCTTCAATACATCGACGAAGTTTGGGATTCCAAATAGTTTCTACCCCCCAATCCATATGACCGTGCCCTAGCCTGCTTCTGGGCCGACTTCGTAGATAAGAAAGTAAGCCATTACACTATTCCCGAAGATATAGATGCTTAAGTTATGTAATACATTTTTAGGTTGGAGATTGGGAAGGATTATTTTGAATGTTCCACTGTTAGTCTAACACAAATTTTCTATGCTTACAGTTTTTCGACACAGGAGCCCGTATATTGTGGTCAAAAGATGGGGCTTTGGAGGCCAAGCGGGAGATGTTGGAGAACCTTCAATTTTTAGAAAATGCGTTGAAAGAGATGTCCGCAGGGGGATCCCTGCCTTTCTTCGGTGGAAAGGATTTTGGATATCTAGACATTGTCTTCATTCCTAGTGCTTGTTGGTTCCATGTTTATGAAACTGTTGGGAATTTCAAGATACCATTCGAGACTAAATATCCGCTTCTCGATGCATGGGTTAAGAGATGCATGGAGAGAGAGTGTGTCAAGAAAGCCCTCCCCTCTTCTGATCGATCCCTAGAACATATATTACGAATGAGGAAGAGATTTTTGGGTGATTAAATTGTTTGTTCAACTTTTAATCGTGTAGCATGTGGGTATTCGTTAAGTGAGCCTGGTTTGGAATAGACGAAGATCACAAGATGCCCAAAGATTTTAGTTAGCAGGAATCAAAAGAGATTGAAAATATTTATATTGTGTCAATGACTGAAGAGAATACTATGGTTAATGTCCAGGTAGGTATGGGAAAGTGATCGTATTGTAAATGTATAATTTTCAATTTAACAATGACAATAATTTTCAGATAACATTCAGAAAACCAGATCTTAATAACAAATTATTGAAAATCAAAATGAATGGGGCATTGACAATGTTTATTAAAACAACTGCCAAGTATTATTACTCTAACATCTTTTTTTCATCCAAAATAATCTTCATTAATTTATATAAGCAATAATTGTTTTTCTTCTTTATGATTATGTTATAAAATAGCTTATTTTAAGACAATTAAGTTATCATCTTTACCAAAGAAAATATTTTTAAAAATTTTCAATTATCTAAAAAATAAGCAAGTAATCGTCTTCATGGTGGCCTTTGCTGGTTGGTAGCTCGCAGGCTTCGTCCCTCGTTGGGCTGCCTTGCAGGTCTGAACCCTCCATAAAAAAAAATTAAAAAAAAAGCAAGTGGAGGCAAAGAAAATATAAATAATCAATTTTTCGACAAGTATACAAGGATAACTTTTGTTTGCTTCTTCTTTCTTATAATATAAATTTTCTTGTAAAAAGCTTCACAAGTGTTTGGTAGACTTTAATAATTCTAAGTATTTATTATAATCTTTATTTTATTTGTATCTGTCTCTGGTATGATCCTGGCCTCATCCGTATGCTGACCTCCTCTCTTATGGAGATGGACCTTTGCACTAGGCAAGACGTGATCCCTAGTGGACTCATTCAGAATAAAACAACTCCACCAAAAGACTAAGGGCCCATTGACTTATTTATTATACTTTTATGTTTAAAAAACACTAGTTTCTGTTAAGTTAATGTCAATAAAAGTTATCTAATGAAACATAGAAATTAATATCTATATGAAATTGACCTCAAATTCTTATGAAAAATAGAAGTTAATATAATACAATATATAATTAATATCCATATACAATTGACTTCATATCGTTGAATCCATCAATATTTTCACATTCAAGTGTTAGACATTCCCAATGCCTATGACATGTCATTATGTTGTGACTAATCCGAAATATTGAAGGGATACATAAAGAACTAGATTTTTTAAAGATGTAGTTTATATGTAGAGATTTATACAAGAATATCATACTATAAAATGATTTATAGATAAAATATTTGACCACATAATACAAAAAATAAATGAAAGCATCTAAAAATGTGATGCTATATCTATTCATTTTTAAAAATATTTTTTAATTTAATTTTATAAAAAAGAAAAACTTATCATAAAAATAAAAGAAATATAATATAATTCTAAACCCACTCACTTTTTTAATGTCTCTTATATTATTTTATAAATAATAAGTTAGACACTGGTTCAAAAAGCATCTTTAGTGCGTGCCAAATTCGACCATCTTTCATTGAACATAATTTAGACACTTCTTTAAAAAGTCTTTAGTGTGCACGAAATTTGACCATCTTTCCTTTGAACAAGCTAAAATATTCATCTTACGAATGGCCCTACGTCAGCACAACAACTTGTGCTAGCAGTGAGGAGATTCTATAGCGACTGGCTCATTAGCCATATCCTCTAAATTTAGCATCAGTGGGCTCATAATCCATATCCTCTAAACTTTAATTTTCCCGACATAATCTATAGCTGTGTGAATTTTTAATTAAAAGTATAATTTTACACACTGATTATTCATTTTACTAAAACATTAAGTCAAAATGAATTCAAATAGGTAATGCACACCGTAAGCATCTCTACTCGCTTTCCATTAAGCTTCTTTAATAGCAATGAAAGATTGTAACGTCAGTTTTCCTGGACCTCACCTGCCCGAAGCGCCTGGTTAATATTCTTTAGTGACGACTTTGATAAACCCTGTGCATTTACATTATGTCAGTTGGTTAATGGAGCAGATAAACTGTCTATTTCATAGCGTGTTGCACCCATGAATTTGTCCTTATTCAACCACATGATAATATTCCTCAAGTAACAGCCAAACATGATGTTTGTCCAGGAACAATTAACTAATGAGCATCTTATGCACGGGCCTATTCCTGCACAACGACTAGTACTAGCCCAGAATCGATTCTTTCTGCTACCGATACTGCTTTTCATATATATCTTGCTACACCAGAGGCCATTTCATTATGAGTTTAATATAAACATCGAGATGTATTTGAAGTTTACGATGTCGGCGCGATTATCAAGAGCTGTTTAAACTTAGATCTTTTGTGTTTTAGGTTTCGGGTGTGGTTGAGATGGAGCAGGTGAAGGTGCTCACCGCATGGCCCAGTATGTTTGGCATGCGCGTCTTAATTGCCTTGGAAGAGAAAGGCGTGAAATATGAATACCAAGAAGAGGATGTGTTCGAGAAGAGTGAACTCCTCCTGCAAATGAGCCCTGTGTATAAAACAATACCTGTATTGATCCACAACGGCCAGCCTATATGCGAGTCTCTTATAATTCTTCAGTATATTGACGAGGTTTGGGAATCTATGCCGCTTTCACCCTCGAAGCCATACGACCGTGCCCAAGCCCGCCTCTGGGCTGACTTTATAGATAAGAAGGTGAGACCTTGATTTGGTTGTTCTCATTGGTATAGACATTAAGTTATTTTGTGTATTTTTGGCCAGTTGTAGTCTGGGATTCTTATTTAGTATGTTAATGTTACCTTGTTCAAGGGATCATTGTTTAACAACAAAAATATTGTGTGGTTGCAGTTTTTTGATTCTGTACTTCGTATACTGCGATCAAAAGACGAGGCTATGGAGGAGGCCAAGCGTGACATGCTGGAGAGCCTTCAGTTTTTAGAAGGCGCATTGAATGAGATGTCGGTGGAAGGATCCATGCTTTTCTTCAGTGGAAAGGATTTCGGATTTTTGGATATTGCTTTCATTCCGTATGCTTGTTGGTTCCACGCTCTTGAAACGGTAGGGAGTTTCAATATACCATTTGAGAAAGAATATCCGTTGCTTGATGCATGGGTTAAGAGATGTATGGAGAGGGATAGCGTTAAGAAATCTCTTCCCCTTTCTGATCAGGTTCTAGGACATGTATTACGAGTAAGGAAGACATTTTTGAATGACTAAATTAATTACCTAGTTGTTAATCATGCGACATGCGGCTTTTTTTTAGATGAGACTTATGTTATGTAATAGATGAGATGTGCTAAATGCCCAACAGTATTTAGAGGAAAGTATTTACTTCTTGTTTAACAATCGGATTATAGGTGTTAAATTCTCTTTTTAAATTTATTTTAATGCCATAGGATCGAATGATTCAAATGTTTTGAGATACAAGTTGTTAGGTTGTCATAGTTTCCACGCGTTTCTCTATCCGATGCAATTCATTTCCATCCTACAAAGCGACGAGTTTGTTAGAATTGGAGAAATGTACGCACTATCGAAAAGTAGAAGTAATCTGTGTGTTAGGGGTTTTCTTGCACCCATTTTTTTTACCACCATCATGACGTTTCACCGAATAGACCTTAAATGTTCTAATACAAATGTTTTATTGTTCATTTTTCTTCAAATCTTTTGTTAAGTTATGGTTTTTATGTATTCGTCTATTGAGGTTTAATCATATAAAATTTTAATGTAAAACTTTCATTTTTATACATTATTTTGATCATCAAGGGATTCTTTTTCTTGATTCTCTTTCGTTTTTCATTATGATAGACAAGTATAAATCTAGTTTGATATAAATCAAGTAAATGAGACTCCCAACAAGCTGTTTATGGAGAGTCACATCAACATAAAATTAATCTAGGAATTATGATAGTTGCATACCTTTTACCATTGGTGTGGGCATAGGTTTATAGTAAAAAATGTCAAATCTTTACATGGGTTTCTTGGCATATTTAATCTGGGAGATAAAATTATGATGCTTGTTCTACCAAATCTCCAAGTAAAAATAATAGTGAAGTAGCCCCAAATATATCATGTTGAAGGATTTCAATAGATCATACTTTGATAGTATCAATGAGATTTTCTGAGCTCCTTGTGATCAGAAGATCATCCACATATCATACAAGAATGAATATATATATCCCAACCTTCTTTATATACAAATAATGATAAGAGGTTCTTCAAATGAAACCATGTTGAAAAAAGATGACCACCTATTTTGATGTACCATGATGGAGGTTCTTGTTTAAGCCCATATAGTGACTTGATCAAATGCCATAACATGTGAGGATTATGTTCATTGATGAAGAATTTGGTTTGGACCGTGTAAACTTCTTCATTGAGATCACCATTCAAGAAAGCATTATTTGTTATCCATTTGATGAAGCCTCCATATTTTCTAAAACTAATACACACAATAATCTAATGGATTTGACCTTCAGAGTAGGTGCAAAGGTCTCTTCATAAATAAATATCCTCTTATTATGAATATCCTTTTGCAATATGACATGCATTATATTTGTTGATGGATCCATCTACCATGTGTTTCATTTTTACAACCCATTTGTAGCCTATGGGCTTCTATCCTATAGGAATATTGTCAAGCTACACTGTTTAATATTTTATCAGAGATTCATACTAATCATCCATAGCCTTCTTCAAATGTGATTAAGTAAGAGATTCAAGAGTTGTATTAAGCTTAGTACTAATCTCAAACATATACATCATCATCATCATTGTCATTGTCACTATCATCATCATCGTCGTCGTCATCATCCTCGTCATCGTCATCGTCATTGTCATCGTCATCACCATCGCCATTGCCATCGTCATCGTCATCATCGTCATCGTCATCATCGTCATCATCATTGTCATCATCATTGTCATCATCGTCATCATCGTCATCATTCTCATCCTCATCCTCGTCATTGTCCTTGTCATCCTCATTGTTGTCCTCATCATCCTCATCGTCATCGTTGCCTTCATCGTCGTCATCGTTATCATCATAGTCATTGTCGTTGTCATAAACCTGATCACATAGCTTCCTTTATTGGCAGTGGACATCAAAATTAAAATATTCCAAGAGAACTTGTTAAATCAATTCATTAAATTGCGAGTTCCTAGTATTCCAAAGTGCATTCAACAAGGCAAAGTAAACACTAGTGTTGTTTGAGACTACTTGTGCTCAAGAATTGCTAAGAACACTACTAACATCATCGTGTAGGTTTTTCATTTACCTTCTCTTCTATATTTTTGAAGTCACTAAAATAAAAAAAAATAATCCTTCACTTGTTTGTCTTCGATGTAAATATATTGAATAGGTAGAATGACGGTTTCATAGAGAAATTAAAAAACAACATAAAATTGAAGTGCTATGTTAGATTAGTAGAGATGAAATAATCCAGGTCCTCTTTCCTCAAAATAAATTGAGATCAAATATTAGCAATTGGATTTTGGCTCTTCACACAAGCTACAACACATAGAGCTAATGTGTGACAAACTCTACAGAAACATTTATCAACATGCTTCAAACTTCTCACTAACTATGTTTATATTATTTTTCTTTTAAAAATTCTATGTGTAGCTCCAAGACATGAGAAGGATTCCAACATTGGCATTACATGAAGCTCAAGTCCTTATTACACTATCATTTTCTTTGTCCAAAGTTGAAAGTAGAAGAATCACCATGTCTATGCACCCAATTCTACACTACTCCACAAGGAAATGGTACACCTCTTCTCAAATTAGATGCAATTGTAGAGATGAGAGGTCAAATGTGATCAATAATCCATTAAATCATGCAAGAAACAATATATACAAGTTATGACTGAGGAGTTGAGTAATAGAAACAAATAGTTGGAGAAGTTGTTGAAAAATAAGAGTAAAAGAACACTGAATCAATCTAGTAAATTTACAACACAAAGAACTATGAGACTTAATATAAAGTGAAAGTATGGAACTGGTAATGAGACAATCTTGAAATAATCCCAAATGTAATTAATCACATACGTAGCCTTCAAACATACCAAAATAGACAATAAATGTGAGATGAAGATAGAAAATATTTTTTTAAGAAAAAGAAGACAATTTTAGTTATAAATTCTATTTCTAACAACTAGGTAATAATCAATAAAAGTGAATTCAAAGAAACTATTAATTCAATTATTTGTTTACTAAATTCACTTATTAAGAAAGATAATATGTAGTAATTATACCCTCTGATTTGATACTTTATGCTAGCAATATTAGATGATAAGAAGGTTGATTAGTGCACACACATTAGAAATCATCTAAATGATTAATTCATCAAGGTGTAGGATATATTAAAATCTGAGATGACCTCTATTTTTTACCTGCTAGGAAGGAGGAAAATTTGAGTATCATCTAGTTAAAATGAGATACTTTACCCTATTAGTTATCATCTACGCCCTTTTCATACTTAGTTAAGTTTACATAAAGTAGGTTTAAGGTTATTTAGTCTTTATCATATGCACTCTCATTAAGACAATTTTCATATTCCTATTTTGTCCACTTATTCAACCTTTCCTATATATTAAAGTCATCTCCTATATATAATGAACTATAATATCATTGTTCCATCCTATAATCAAGCATTCACTCGTCGCCACTACCATGGAAGGATATTTTTCCTTTATAGGTGACTCCAAATTCGGGATCATTACTAATTTTCTTTTTACTCTAGTATCTTTCTGGAAGAAGGTTATTAAAGATACCACAAACAACATCTAGATGATGGTTAACACATATGAGAAATTGTAGCTAAGCCATGTGTAGGTTGTTGATGTGGAAGTAGGGGATAAGAATATGCAGGAGGATGTTAATGATAGAAAGGGTCCATGTACCAAGGTGCATGGAAATCTTAAGGGAATTGAAGTCTAGTTCTCCCAAGACTTGCAGGACCTCAAAACATGGCTATGGACACTTCCTAGCTCAAGACTAAATCCATTGGGGCTATGAAGAAGTTTAAGTAATCTCATTTTTTTGTTTCATTTTTCTTCTATATGTGTTTATTATCTTCTAATATATGGCTCCCAAATTCTTGACTTTTAGCTATGGGCAATATTTTTGAGAAATGGTTTTGTGTCCCATGAAAAATTATTTGAAGCTTACTAAAAATTAAATTATTGACAAACCAAATGAATGGGCCACTCACATTTTCCATGAATTTTAATCAACCATGAATGTTACCTACTCAATATGTAAGTAACAATCATGAATTGTCAAAGGAGCTACCACTATCTTCTCACCCAAAGTAGTCTCTATTAACTATTATTTGCAATAATATTTTAGTTTTAAGATAATGAAGAGCACATTACATTCAACAAGGTGTTCCTCTTTATTGAAGGCAATCTTTCTTAAAGCATCAAATGACCAAAAAAAGGAAAAGGTGGAAGGCAATGAAAAGGTAATGAATCAAGCTTTTGATGTACATATTGTTATTGACAATGAGAAGTTTGAGTCTTCTTTGTTCTTTCTTTCCATATGAATTTCCTGTAACAAAAGATTCAAAATAGTTTGGTAGATTTCAATGGCTATGAAAATATAATATATGTTATAGCTTGATGAAAGATGGGATTAACTTTAACTATTTGTCAAATATCAGATAATAGAAAAATTAATAATACAAGATAAGTAATTAATCTTCACATGCAATTGGAATCCAATTCTTTGATAAAGCATAAGTTAATAAGTTAGCTAATTAAAATTCAACTACAATTGTCCTACCCTTGGATCCATCAATATATTCACATTGATGGACTCAATATCCCAAATGCTCATGACATGTCAATATGTCATCACCAATCCAAAACTTTTGAGGAATGCATAGAAACTAGTTTTCCAAACATATAGCTAATTCCATAAAGAAGCTTACAAAACAATATCATAATTCAAAGATGACTTATAGATAAAATAACATAAAACAAAAAGTATTTACACATAATTTTATATCTATTTATTTAAACTTATTTATAAAAATTAAATTAATGCATTAAAGATGTGATAATATATCCAACTCCCTTTTTAATACCACCTATTATATTATATTATCAATAATAATTTGATACTTACAGAAAAAAGCATCTTTAGCACATACCAAATTTGACCATCTTTCCTTCGAACAAACTAAAATATTCAAAGAACTCCTTATCTTACGTAAGGGCCTACGTCAGTACAACAACTTGCGCGAGGAGGAGCGACGAGAATCAATAGCGTTCGGCTCATTACCTAATATACTCTAAACTTTGGTTTTCTTTAGATAATCTTCAGCTGTGTGAATTTTTTCTTTTGGGTGTGCTTTAGATGGAGGAAGTGAAGATACTTACAACATGGTTCAGTATGTTTGGCAATCGCGTCCTAATTGCCTTGGAGGAGAAAGGCGTGAAATATGAATACCAGGAAGAAGATCTGCTCAATAAGAGCGACCTGCTCCTGCAAGTGAATCCCGTGGTGAAGAAAATCCCTGTCCTCATTCACAATGGCCAGCCCATATGCGAGTCTCTTGTGATTCTTCAATATATTGATGAGGCCTGGGATTCCAAACCGTTTTTGCCGTCAAAGCCACACGATCGTGCCCTAGCCCGCTTCTGGGCCGACTTCATAGATAAAAAGGTAGGCGATTCCCCGTTGGTATAGGAATTTAAGTTATTAAATGCAGTTTTAAAGGATGGCTTTATTTGGAATGCTGTGTTAGTCCACTCATGAGATCATTGTCTAATACAAATCTTTTTTGGTTGCAGTTTTTTGACTCGGGATTCCGTATAGTGTGGGTCAAAAGACAAGGTTGAGGAGGGCAAGCGTGACATGCTGGAGAGCCTTCAATTTTTAGAAGGCGCATTGAAGGAGATGTCAGCAGGGGGATCCCTACCATTTTTCGGTGGAAAGGATTTTGGATTTCTGGATAGTGCTTTCATTCCCTTTGGTTGTTGGTTCCATGTTTATGAAAGTATCGGGAGTTTCAAAATACCGTTTGAGAGTGAATATCCCCTGCTTGATGCATGGGTTAAGAGATGTATGGAGAGGGATAGTGTTAAGAAAGTCCTTCCCTCTCCTGATAGAACCTTGGAATACATATTACGAATGAGGAAGAGATTGTTGTTTGATTAAATCATTTGTTGAATTTTCCCACATCTCGCATGCAGATCTTCGATGGGTTAGTTCATCTTTGGAATAGATGGATTGCACAAGATAGCCAAAGATAATAGATAGTATGATTCAAGTTTAAGAATGATGAAATTGTGGGTAATAGCTTTTAATGTCAAATCATTGTAAAATGGAATTAAATTTGATTCTAAACATTTAGATTTTTTTCAAAAAATTAAGGTTCATTGCATGTCTTATGATTTAATAGGGTAATACACTTAAAAAAAAATTAATTATGCTGAAAGGGGTTTCTCTACAATGTGCACATCTGTCTAAACAAAAAAGAATGGACAGTTTCAATAGAATTTGAGTCCTCCAATTACGACGATGCTGGAAGCCATTTGTTTCATCCATAAAAACAATGCTAGTGAAACACCATCTGTTTCATCCTGGAGGAGGACCTCGAAGATGGACAACCAATATGTTTGATTTGAGCTTGAAAGCTATCTGTTATGGATATAACCAGGTATCTTGTATGTGATGGTAGTTTCTTGAGACTTCTTTGATAACTAATCCTACGGGATAAATGAGATATTTTATTTATTAGTTATTCTTAGTAGTTTATTTTTTATAACATTTTAGTAGTTTTCTTCTAACTGTCTCAACAGTTCGGATTGTAATATATTTTCCAGTTTTTCAATTCTATTTGTATGTCTGTCTGTGCATTTTTAATATATTATTTTGGGCCTGTTACAATGGTATCAGAGCCAAGTTATAGAACTTGTAGAAAAACAAAAAATTATAGGGAGTTTTAATTTTTGATTGTGAAGTAAATGGTTTCCTTCCATATAGTATAGAATACAAAATAGATTTTAGATTGCACACTATATTCCAATGCATTCTTTAATTTCAATTGTTGGAATAGTTCTTTCTAGGAAAGAGAATTATCATGAATGGTTTCAAAAAGTTAAAAATACTCTTATTTTTAATGATTTGTGGGATGATATTTGTGAAAGAAAAGATGATAGTGTAGAAGAGTTAGAACAACCTACAGATCGAAAAAAAATTATCATTTGGAAGAGTAAAGATAAAAAGGCTTATGCCTTGATTGCCGCCTCAATTAGTGAAGAGGTAAGTAGACATATAATCTCTTGTAAAAATGCATTTGCAACATTAAAGAAACTCAAAGATCTGTATGATTCACATTCAGAACTTGAAATCATTCAGTTGTTAATGAAGTTATTGAATTTAGAGTTGAAATATAATGATCCAATGAAGTTGGCTTCTAAAATTAGAGCATTATTTCATGATATTGAAGCTATGGGTGTAAAAGTTGATCTTCAACTCGTTGCTTTTATTAAAGCTCTTTATCCTACCTATTCACACTATCTTGAGTCTCTTCAAGCTAGTGAGAAAATGAAGGATATAACATTTGATAAACTTGTGGAAAAAATCGCAGAGAGAGAAAAAAACGTTGGGAAGAAGGCATCAGTTTCAAATGCTGAGACTTTATGTCTTGCATAGCAGGGGCAGACATCTAAAGATAATTTTTCTAGACAAGACACTAGCAATAGAGGTTGTGGGAGAAGACAATCTAGTGGCAAAGGTGGAAACAAACATTCTCAGTCACAACACCAGCATAGAGATTATCAACATAGAGACATCCAATTGAGAGACAAGCAATCTATGCAATGCTATAGATGTGGAAAAATGGGTCATAGTTCAACCCTTTGTCAAACTCCTTGGGAGAAGATTTGCGATAAGAAGGAAAAGCCCCCAGACAAAAGTAACTCTCCTGAATCTGCACACTATGTTGTAGCACATTGTAATGTTGGGATTGAAGAATTTTTTAGTACTTCATATTTTTCTTTGAATGATACTTGGTTGTTAGATACTGGAGCCACATGCCATATGACATTTAGAAGAGATTTTTTTGAGACATTCAATGATCAAGTGGATGGAGTAGTATATTTTGCTAACAAATCTGAATTACAACCTTCAGGGATTGGTTCTGTTAGACTTAAATTACTAGGTCTTGCTGATTACATACTTTCTAATGTTCTTTATCTTCCACAGTTGAAGAGAAATTTGATATCCCTTGTGAATATTAGACAACAAGGTCATTCAATGCATATGTTTGATGGCATCATTGAGATTAGATGGTCTATTGATTGTGTTATTGTTATGACTAGGGTAGAAGTTGGAACACTTTTACATTTTGAAAGGTACTTCATCACATTCTCAGAATATTACAAATTTCTCTCAGCATAGTGGTAACTTGTCTTCTAGTTTGTTATGGCATGCAAGATTTGGACACATTAGCTATGATAGTCTCAGGATCATGAAATAAAAAGGAGTTCAAGGGCTTCCCACATTTCCAAAACAAATTTCTCAATGTGATGCTTGCATTTTAGGCAAACACAGTAAACAACCTTTTCATGATTCTATGTTTTGAGCTTCTAGAAAGCTAGCTCTCATTCACTCAGATTTGTGTGGGCCTATGCCTATTCCATCAGCAAATGGAAATAAATATATAATGACTTTTATTGATGACTATACCAAGATGTGTTGGGTTTATTTATTAAAGGAAAAATCTCAAGCTTTTGATACCTTCAAAAAATTTCATTTGTGGATAAAAATGAAACTCAACTCACTATTGGAACTCTTAGAAGTGATAATGGGGGAGAGTACACTTCTAAAGATTTTCAAAACCCTTAGTGTGTTATAAAGACTTTAAAAAAACTTGATAGTGGAGATAAAATTCAATATATTATAATGGCAACAACAAGTTTCAAACACTTTGTTTGTCTTCACATAATATAGCTTCAACCTTTAAAATATTATTTGTGTTGGCAAATGGTCAGATCATGCATACATATGCACATGTAGGCACATGCACATATATGAAATACTTTCATTTATGGAAATACTTATCATTTTTATGATTGCACATATTGGATATCATGAATATTCTTGAATGTAGTTGATGAAGGAAAAATCCCTAAGTCCACAAATTGTTCTTGTAACCCAGTCTAATAGAAAAGATTCATGAGATTAACAAAAGATTTATTAAGGAATGCGATCTCATTGACATGCATAAAGGACACCAATGAATACATGTTTGTGGTCTCATATGTTAATAATACAGGATTGATGAGATATGTTTAGTTGATTGGATGTGGAGACAGTAAATAGAGAAAAACATATTAGTGATCATTGATGTCAATATTGTATGTGTATTCCTATGCATGTGTGTGTGTGTGTGTATAAATATCTATATATGCATAAATCTCTATATGTATGTATATATCTATGTGTGTGTGTGTATCTATATATATAGACATAGAGGCACATACACATGATTGTTGTATATTTGGCAATCATAAAGAAATAGGCCCTCTAGATGATTATCATTTCTTCTACTATGAATTTAATGAATCATTTCATCTATACAATATTCTTTTAAGGATGTCATAGATGAAAAATAAGTTTCTATTAATATAGGTTAAATGTTTCCTTTCTTATGTCTACTTATATATTTCATGATTTTTTTTTCAAATAATCAGACATCATATATAATAGATCATAGATAAAGTGATATTATAGGTGGGCATTTTAAACAATTAATTTTCTTTTGATGCCCGCAATGTTTACAAAAACTTTTTGGGTTCATTTGGAAACTTAAGTGATGTGATATTAATTGATATAAACACATACACATACACAAAGTGTTTATTCGACTAAAGCTTCAAAACATCAACACTCCCTCTTAGCCAAGGAAGATTAAACACATGATTAGGATTAGAAGATATCATTTATTGTGATATCAAATATATGGTCTGACTAGGAATATCAAGTAGCATGATATTCATGATTACTCATAGATTCATAAGAATATCATCTCATGATATTGAGAGTATTAGCCACAGAATATCAAGTCGTGTGATATTCACCAACTATTAATTTTTTTATAAAGATATCATCTCATTATATCTAGAGAATTGGCCACAGAATATAAATTTTCATGATACTCACCAAGTACTAAAAATAAAGTGAATAAATATATTACCTTAATGTAATATCAGAGTTTATAGAGATATCATCTCATGATATTAGGAGTAATGGCCATAGAATATCAAGTCACATGATATTCACCATGTACTCATAGTATTGGCCTACCAACATCAAGTCTCAATATGTCCACCTAGTACTCAACAAATTTTTTAGATATCACCTCAATATGATATCAGAGATATGGTCTAACCAAGAATATAAAGTCTCATGATATTCACCATAACTCAAAAAAATATTTTAGATATCACCTCAATATGATATCAGAGATATGGTTTGACCAAGAATATCAAGTCTCATGATATTCACCATAACTCAAAAAAAATATTTTAGATATCACCTCAATATGATATCAAAGATATGGTCTGACCAATAATATTAAGTCTCATGATATTCACCATAAATCAAAAAAATGTCCTATAGGTAATGTACACATGTACACTCACTAATACTTACCATAGAAACATTCCTA
>BSBK01008671.1:55000-80000 GCA_027943335.1 Chamaecyparis obtusa | reverse complement strand
ATTCAAAATGAGCATTAACATCTTCCTTCTGAAAAGGTAGAATTGGGATTTGAAATTGGAATTTGAATGGAGGGAAAGCAAATTTTTAAATTTTTTATGTCTACACTTAATTTTTTAATATTTTTATCTATGTGGAGGGGGATATAATTTATTTATTTTTTGTCTGGGTGGTTTGCAACTTTGTTGTTTATTCGAATTTTTTTAAAAACATTCAAATTTTCTGCCAAATTTTTTTTCGAATTTTTTTTCAATTTTTTTGATGATTTTTTTTGTCGATTTGTTTTTCAATTTTTTTTTAAAATTGATTTTTTATTTTTTTGAATTTATTTTCTAAATTTTTTGTTGAATTTTTTTTGAATTTTGGTTGCAATGATTGTAACTTGGTTGCCTACCACCAACTTTGGCTGCCTAAAACGGTTCGCAATTACATGTTAAATTCAATTCCATTAATAAAAATGAATAATTAAATTTAAAAACATTAAAACAATTCAAAAATAAATAAAAATCATACTCAAAGTCCAATTCTAGTTTCAAAAAGTGGAACCAAACGATCGAAACATAATCCAGAAATGAAAAATCAGATTATCAAATCCATGATTTGACCATTTTCAGCATTTGATCAAATTCATCATTTCCTAATTCCTGCTATAAGTGAGCCTGGTTTGGAATAGAAGAAGATCACAAGATGCCCAAAGATTTTAGTTAGTAGGAATAAAAAATAGATTGAAAATCTTTATATTGTGTCAATGACTGAAGAGAATACTATGGTTAATGTCCAGGTAGGTATGAGATAGTGATCGTATTGTAAACATATAATTTTCAATTTAGCAATGACAAAAAATTTCAGATAACTTTCAGAAAATCAGATCTTAATAACAAATTATTGAAAAACAAAATGAATGGGGGCATTCACAATGTTCATTTAAACAACTGTCAAGTATTATCTATTCAAAATGTAAGTAACAATCAAGCTTGAATTCTTTAAGGGCCCGCTTGGGGGCTGGGATTAGACTGGAATTGGCATTATTTAATTTCGGATAATGTCAATTCCATGTTTTTGTCCATCAAAAAAATTGGAATTGGAATTTCAAAATTCCAATTTTGCTCCAAACTGGGCATTTGCATCTTCCACTCAAATAGGTTGAATTAAAATTTTGAATTCCAATTCCAATTTTTTAAAAACCAAATTTAATATTTTGTTGGATTGGTGACTATAAGGATATCTATTATATTGCTAAGGATACACACACACACACGTGTGTGTGTATATATACATGTGTACATATGTATATACACATGTATGTGTGTATGTATACACATGTGTATATATGTACACATATGTGTATATATATACATGTGTGTGTATATAAACACACGTGTGTATCTGTGTATATGTGTACATGTGTGTATGTGTATGTATACACACACATGTACACACACATGTGTGTGTATATATACACATGTGTATATCTATACATGTGTGTATATACACACAAGTGTGTACATATACATACATATGTGCATGTGTATATATACACACACACACACACACATGTATGTGTGTATATATACAAACATATACACACTATAATAAAAGAAATTAAAATAAAGAATTAAAATTCCTTATGCATCTTCTCAGTCATCTTTCGAGTGAACAAAACAGGTCAACCCATATTCCAGAAATTATTTTCAGAATTTGTATCTTTCAGAATTGCAGCATCTTCTAGAATTGACTATATCCAGCATTTGGTATTCCAACACCCATGATAACTTCTTTTCCTCATCCAAAAAAAAATTCATTAATTTATATTAGCAATAATTGTTTTTCTTCTTTATAATTATGTTATAAAATATCTCATTTTAAGACAATTAAGTTATTATCTTTACCAAAAAAAATTATTTCTTAGAATATTCAATGATCTTAAAAGTAAGCATTTGGAGGCAAAGAAAATGTAAAGAATCATTTTTTTTGACAAGTATATAGTTATTTACAAGGATAAGTTTTGGTTTCTTCTTCTTTATTATAATTAAAAGTTATCTAATCAGACAAAAACATTAATATCCATATGAAATTGACCTTAAATTCTTATGTAAAATAGAAGTTAATATAATACAATATCTAATTAATATCCATATACAATTGATCTCATATCCTTGAATCCATCAATATATTTACATTCAAGTGTTGGACATTTCAAATGTCTATGACATGTCAATATGTTATGAGTAATGAGAAATATCGAAGAGATACATAAAGAACTAGATTTTTTTAAGATGTAGTTTATATCTAGAAATTTATCCAAGAATATTATACTATAAAATAATTTATAGATAAAATATTTGACCACACAATAAAAAATAAAAAATAAAAGCATCTAAAAATACGATTCTATATCTATGTAATTTTTTAATATTTTTTAACTTTATTTTGTAAAAGAGACACTAAGTCGTAAAAATGAAAGAAATATAATATAATTCTAACTCCACTAACTTTTTTTTAATATCTCTTATATTATTTTAAAAATAATAATTTAGACACTAGTTCAAAAAGCATCTTTAGTGCATACCAAATTTGACCATCTTTCCTTTGAACAAACTAAAATATTCATAAAGCTGCTTATCTTAATTATGGACCTACGTCAGCGCAAGAACTTTCGCAAGCAGCGAGGAGAATCTATAGGGACTGGCTTATTACCCATATCCTCTAAATTTAGCGTCAGTGGGCTCATAACCCATATCGTCTAAACTTCGGTTTTCCTGAGATAACCTATACCTGTGTGAATTTTTAATTAAAAATATAATTTTACACCCTGATTAAACATTTTATTAAATCATTAAGTAAAAATGAGTTCTAATAGATTACGCACAATCTAAGCATCCCTACTCTCTTTCCATTAAGCTTCTTTAATCGCAATGAAAGGTCAGTTTTCCAGGACCTCACCTGTCCGAAGCGCCTGGTTAATATTCTTTAGGTAACCACTCTGATAAACACTGCATTTTACATTATGTGCCTTGTTTAGCAAGGGAGAAGATAAACTGTCTATTTTATATTATGTTGCGCCCATGAATTTGTCCTTTTTCAACCACATGATAATATTTCTCTAGTAACAGCCAAACATGATGTTTGTCCATGCCTATGCCAGCACAACGACTAGTACTAGCCCGGAATCGATTCTCTTTCGTACCGATACTTGTTTTCATGTATATCTTGCTATACTCGAGGCCATTTGATTATAATGAGATTAATATAAACATCGAGATGTGTTTGAAGTTTAGGATGTCGGTGCGATTATCAAGAGCTGTTTAAACTTAGATTTTTTGTGTTTTAGGTTTCGGGTGTGGTTGAGATGGAGCAGGTGAAGGTGCTCACCGCATGGCCCAGTATGTTTGGCATGCGCGTCTTAATTGCCTTGGAAGAGAAAGGCGTGAAATATGAATACCAAGAAGAGGATGTGTTCGAGAAGAGTGAACTCCTCCTGCAAATGAGCCCTGTGTATAAAACAATACCTGTCTTGATCCACAACGGCCAGCCTATATGCGAGTCTCTTATAATTCTTGAGTATATTGACGAGGTTTGGGAATCTATGCCGCTTTCACCCTCGAAGCCATACGACCGTGCCCAAGCCCGCCTCTGGGCTGACTTTATAGATAAGAAGGTGAGACCTTGATTTGGTTGTTCTCATTGGTATAGGCATTAAGTTATTTTGTGTATTTTTGGCCAGTTGTAGTCTGGGATTCTTATTTAGTATGTTAATGTTACCTTGTTCAAGGGATCGGTGTTTAACAACAAAAATATTGTGTGCTTGCAGTTTTTTGATTCTGTACTTCGTATACTGCGATCAAAAGACGAGGCTATGCAGGAGGCCAAGCGTGACATGCTGGGGAGCCTTCAGTTTTTAGAAGGCGCATTGAATGACATGTCGGCGGAGGGATCCATGCTTTTCTTCAGTGGAAAGGATTTTGGATTTTTGGATATTGCTTTCATTCCCTATGCTTGTTGGTTCCACGCTCTTGAAACAGTAGGGAGTTTCAAGATACCATTTGAGAGAGAATATACATTACTTGATGCATGGGTTAAGAGATGTAAGGAGAGGGATAGCGTCAAGAAATCTCTTCCCCTTCCTGATCAGGTTCTAGGACATGTATTACGTGTAAGGAAGATATTTTTGAATGACTAAATTAATTACCTAGTTGTTAATCATGCAACATGCGGGTTTTTGTTAGATGAGCCTTATGTTTTGTAATGGATGAGACATGCTAAACGCCCAACAGTATTTAGAGGAAAGTGTTTACTTGTTGTTTAACAATCGGCTTATTGGTATTAAATTCTGTGTTTAAATTTATTTTAATGTCATAGGATCGGATGATTAAAATGTTTTTAGAGACAAGTTGTTAAGTTATCATAGTTTCCAGGCGTTTCTCTATCCCATGCAAATCATTTCCATCCTACAAAGCGACTAGTTTGTTAGAATTGGAGAAATGTACACACTATAGAAAAGTGGAAGTAATCTATGTCTTAAGGTTTCCTTGCACCAATTATTTTTTACTACCATCATGATGTTTTACCGAATAGGCCTTAAATGTGCTAATACAAATGTTTTATTGTTAATTTTTCTTCAAATCTTTTGCTAACTTATGGTGCTTATGGATTCGTCTATTGAGGTTTAATCATATAAGTTATTAATGTTAAACTTTCATTCTTATACATTATTTTCATCGTTAAGAGATTCTCTTTTCTTCTTCATTATGATAGACAAGCATAAATATGGTTTGATATATATCAAGTAAATAAGACTCCTAACAAGCTACTTATAGAGAGCCACATCAACATAAGGTTAATCTAGGAATTATGATAGTTGCAAACCATTTACCATTGGTGTGGGCATAGATTTATAGTAAGAAATGTCAAATCATTGCACGAGTTTCTTGGCATATTTAATCTCGGAGATAAAATTATGATGCTCATTCTGCCAAATCTCCAAGCAAAAATAATAATGAAGTAGCCCCAAATATGTCATGTTGAAGGATTTCTTCATATCATACTTTGATAGTATCGATGAGATTGTTTGAGCTCCTTGTGATCAAAAGATCATCCACATATCATACAAGAAGGAAAATCTCTATCCCAACCTTCTTTATATACAAAAAAAGATAAGAGGTTCTACAAATGAAACCATGCTGAAAAAATGTGACCACCTACTTTGATGTACCATTATGGAGGTGCTTATTTAAGCCCATATAGTGACTTGATCAAATGCCATACCTTGTGAGGATTATGTTCATTGATGAAGAATTTGGGTTGGATAGTATTAACTTCTTCATTGAGATCACCACTCAAGAAAGCAATATTGACATCCATTTGATGAATCCTCCATCTTTTCTAAAACTAATAAACACATAAATCTCATGGATTTGAACTTCACAGTGGGTGCAAAGGTCTCTTCATAAATAAATATCCTCTTATCGAGCATATCCTTTTGCAATATGACATGCATTATATTTGTTGATGGATCAATCTATCTTGTGTTTCATCTTGACAACCCACTTGTAGCTTATGGGTTTCTATACTATAGGAATATTGACAACCCACAAGGTTTAATTTTTTTATCATAGATTCATACTGTCCATCCATAGCCTTCTTCAAATGTGACGAAGTAAGAACTTCAAGATTTGTATAAGTTTAGTACTATTCTCAAATAAACTCATCACTACTAGATTCACCTATTTTCATGCCTAACTTTATTTTCTTGCTCCTCTGGAGAGGTTTAGAAGAGGAATTAAATGAGAAACCATGATCCATGAGACGATAAACTTTTGAGGTTAGAGAGAAATCCAAAAACGTGCACTAATATGTCTTTGGATTTAGCTTCTTCCCTATATGAGTTTGAACATGCATTTATGTATTACAACCAAACATTCAAAGATGAGAAATTGATTATTTGTAACCACTTGATACATCTTCTAGTTTGTCATATTTTATGATCATGGTAGGAGTTCTACTGAGTAGACATGCAACTTTCTAGACCGCTTCTACCCAACATTGATACTCCAACTCAGTTTTGTCAAGCATCCATTGAACCATCTCCATATGAGTTCAACTTCATTTCTCTAGAACATCATTCTACTAAGGTGCATAGGGAGAACTCAAGTGTTGTTTGATGCCACGATATTTAAAAAACTCTATAAACTTGTTAGAAGTAAACTCTCCCTTATTATAAGTGGAGAATAAGAAGAGGCTAACAAGGCTCTTGTACAAATTGATGATAGGAACCTTGAAATAATAAAATGCTTCTCTCTTCCTTGTAAGAAAATACAACTAATCCTTTCCAAATGAGTCATCTATAAATATCCAAAAGTATTTACATTGTTGAAATGAATCAGGAAAGAATTCATATAGATTATAGTATGCACAATAACATGATTTTACATGGCATGGTAGGTGTGGGACTTGAATAGATTTTGATGTTGTTTTCTACAAATGAAATTAAAATATATAAGAAAAGGAGGCAAATAAAAAATAATTTTTACAATCTCATAGCAACTAAGTGGTTAAGAGAAAGACTGTAATGATGTCCAAATTTAGAATGTGATGGAGAAGTGGATTAAGCACAAAGAGAAACTATAGAGGAGGAGATGACATCAAGGGAAAATAGGTGTCCCTTCTTAAAACCTCAAGCAATAATCATGCCATGTTAGGAGATGAGATAGAATTTGACTCTAGCTTTGACCTAAAATTTTTCCTTAAGCTTATGATTCAAAAGTTGTAAGACAAAATGTTGGTTATAAAACTTCAAGCATAGAGTAATTTTCCTATAGAACATCCTCTTATTTTTTGTCAGACAGTGATAGAACTAGTTCCTTTTGTAACATATTCCTCTTATGTGCTATCTAGATTAGATCACCAATAGGCTGAGTTGTTAGAGTATCAAAAAACTCTTTATCTATTGTCATATGTTTTTTGGCTCAACAATTAATCAACCAAACATCTCTCAAGGGTTGGGAGGTTTAGGAGACAAGAACTATTTTTTTATTAATGCCACCATAATCTACAATATTAGGTGTATCATGATCAAAGGCCTCATCCTATTGTGTAGTATGGAAATAGGTCATCTTTTCCCTAGTTGATGAGGATGCCCTCTCGATTGTCTAGAATGAATACAACTAGATGAACCTTCCTTACTAAATTTTCCTTATGTAAGGCCATTGAAAAAATAATTAGTATCACATGTGTTACTATGAAAAATGCGGCACCATCCTTTTACTTTTGGAGGCTTCTCCTACTATTGAGATTTCTTTTGGGATGGTCCCTTTCAAGAATTTTATCCTCGTTGTTGTCTAGAAACTAATACTTTTTTCCAATATCATATTGTAGAGACTTAATAGTTTCTTCTTCTTGAAGTAAATTCACCAGTATTTCAAGTGACACCTATTTGTTAAATATACATTTTTGTGACAAGCATCTAGAGTTGTATAGGAAGAGTCTCAAAGAAATTTGGGAATTAACTCATCCTTTACCTTCTCACCAAGTGTTTGAAACATTGTTCAATATGTGAGCACTTGACATAAGTAGTCCTCAAATTTCTCACTATCGTCATCATCATCAACATCATCCTCATTTTTATTGTCATTGTTACCCAAATTTCCCTGTTCCATACAAATTTGGCTAAGTTCTATCCCAAGGTTTGTGTTTTACCCCTGCCAAGCACCTAAAAAAAAAAAAATTCATGGTTTCCTGTCGTGTCTTCTGGAATCTGCAATTCTTCAAACTCTCTGGTCTGCAGGTTCAAAATTTTGAAAATCTAGCCGTTATGTCCAAAAAACCCTAAAGACCCTAGGCCATATTCTATTTCGCAGTTACCTTTTTGGGCCACTTAGGATCCCATTTCCCATGTGCACTTTATTCTTTCCTTTCACTCATGAGTTCTCCTAATCCTCAGTAGAATATTCCTTTCATTTCCTGACTGCGCTAATGCCTTTTATCTCCTAGTCGGTGGTATATTCCTCTTTCTATTAAGCGATTCGGTGACTAAGACTTCAGTCAGGCAATCTCTTAATCAAACCCTGGGTAAGACCTTTGGTTTGGCGACTACGCGAATGCCTTATTCACATATTCTCTAGACTTAACCGAGGTTAAGTATTTTATTCAACGATTCAACGAAGTTTCTTTGGTCGCGCATTCGCTAAAGCTTTAAGAGTTAAGTATTTTGCTAGGTGGATCCACTACCATGTTGTCCGACATGGAGGCTTCTGATTGGTCGAAGGTGGTGATTTAGAGGCTTGTTAGAGCGGGCCCAGTGCACTGTCCCAACCTTTGATCCAATGGCTGGCGCATGATCTCATAGAGGTTTTCTGATACATGAGATTATGCGCTGACCGTCAATTCTCTTATGTTGTCAAGGGCCTTGTCAGGTGGGTCCTCGTGTTCTGACGTGCTCACATTTGATTGATCCACATAACGATGAACTAGAATATGTTAGTGGGACTTGGTATCTGGTGTGTCACTAAGCGCTCTGACATCTGCAGAAGATCTATGGTTGGTGTAAGTTCTCATGGGTTTTGTCAGAATCCTGAGATCATGCGCCGATCGTTGATCTTACTTTTCTCAAGTGACTGACAAAGGGTGGGTTCATGCCAAGTCATGCTGACATGAATGATTCTCATTGGCGGAAAGGATAACAAGACTGTGGGAATGTGTTGCCAGCTGTGCTGATTTTCTATGTTTTGATTGGTTGCCGAGTGATGATGAAGATTTGTAGGTGGACCCGTGTGTCAGTTGGGTCCCAGTTCTAAAAGGATTGACAACTAGCACATGATCAGAAGGAATATTCAGGGGCTATGAGATCATGCACCCGCCATTAGATGGGAATCAAGTTTGCAGTGGGTCTGATGTTAGAAAGAAGTTGAAGTGTCTACTGGTGGAGCGATCATGGGTGAATAAGAGGTTGACAAGTGGCAAGTATGGGCCCAGGGTTAAGGAAAACTCTGTGAATCAGCAACTAAAGGCTTTTCTCTTATTCGCAAGATGTAACCAGGGTTAGCTAAGGGATTCAGATATTCAGTGACTACAGTGTTTGCATAGTCGCTTAACCAAACTAGGGTTAAGATAAGTTCTTCACGACTTAGAAAAGTACCTTCAGTCACATAGTCGCTGAATGACTAAAGGAAAGAAAGGTCAAGGTGGGTCCCAAATGACTGATGTGCTAACATGCTCAACTTTCATTGGTCGCAATATGCTGATAGGGACATTGAATTTTTCAAAAGGGTTTTGCAACTGTTGTCAGGGTAATCTGGGCTGTTCATCTGCCAGGAAATAATAGATATCAACGGCCATGTTTTAAAATGACTTACTAGCCATTGTTATTCAAATTTAAATATCTCTGAGTGGATTTTGCCAGTATTTGATTCAACAAGTCGAATACAACAGTGGGGTAGCTAGAAATTTATGTTCCTAGGACAATTGCAGCTGAAGAGGATGATGAGGAAATCTGAGCAGCCATCATGGGTCAATTCTTGTTCCTAAGAGGTACCATTTTCAGCATTCATGGCAAGCCAAAGTTGCAGAGAAGTTGATAGATCAAGGTTGCTTGTCTGCAGGAAAATACAGTACAGGGATGGGCATTCAAAGCACATATATGATTGGTTGAGATATTTCCAGGATATTTATGATCAGATTTGACATAATTAGGGTTTTTATCATGAAAATTTGTAACCCTAGTTAGTTGTTTTTGCTCCTGCCTGTGTGCAAATAGGAGATGTCTATATTATTTTTTGAGAGCTTTAGAGCTCAGAGTTCACATTTTGTAAAGAAGAAAGTCTCTTTCTTAGAAAGCTATCCATGGCATTTTTTCTGCCCTTTGGTTTTCTACATTTTTTAATCTTTCATTGATGATTCAGATATTGTAGAGGTATTTTGTGGCATCTTCTTTGTCCCCATGCTTCCTTGTTTGAATTCTCTCTTATTGAATTGAAGTATATGTATATTTTCAATGATATCTTAGGGTTCCTAATCCCTCTCTCTTTCTACAATTTATGTGTATTCTTGTGGGTGATTTAATTTAAATGCTCTTATGGGTATACTTCAACCCCCTGACAATCTGTCTCATTCCTATACTGAGTTGTAGAGGTGAATGTTTGTTTGCAGGGTGTAGATTGTGTCTAATTCTTAGGAATGCTATTGTTTGTGAAAGTTTTCTCTCTTTCTCTGAATAGCCTCTTTCTATTGCAGACCCTTCTATGAAACATTGATGCAAGCCTATTTAGTGAGTTGTGATCTCTTAGACCTAAGTTTATTCACTGATTTCATCTTCTATACTGTAATTCATACCATCATTTCAGTGTATCACCTAGTAGGTAATTTGCTTTCAAGTCATTTCCCTTTCAAGCATTCCTTCTATCCCTTTTCCCTCAAGAGTTTTAATTTCATGTCAAGAAGCAAATTAAGGTGATTATCCAAGAGGAACCAGCCTAGAACTTAGAGGTCTCATCTCAGTTAGCATAGGTCCCACACCTAGAGATGATTCCCATGTTATACTAAGTTATCAAGACCAAAAGAGCTTGAAACAAGGGTACAAACTTAGTGTATAACATTTTTGGCATGCCCAGTGGGACCAAGAGGTCATAGTTTTCATAGTTCTTTCTAGTTTTGATATGCAACCAACAGGTTGCAGACCTTTGAGAGGTCATTATTTTGCATATCTGGCGACTCTGAGTTAACATCCACTAGTTTCAGGGAGATTCAGTACCTAAGATGGATTACCATCCTTCTTTTCATGAGGAATACCCTTCATTTCATGAAGGTCAACTTTACCAGGATAGTGGTACTTCTGATTTCATGCAAGACTATCCAGTTGCAGCAATGGGGCAACATTCACCTCATGCTTACCCTCCACCCACCCAACTTCCAGTATCATGGCAGTATCAATACACATATCAGCAACCTCAAGAGGAGAGGCTTTCCATAAAGGAGCATGCTTATCATGCCCTGATCCAACAACAACAAGCTTTGGCTCAGTAGGATCAAGGTTATAGGAGGTATTTGGTAGAGCAATACAAGAGAAATGAGGCCAGGCTTGCTGAAGGGTTGGAAGCACAAAAGAAGTTTTATCAAGAGGTGTTGGAAACATAGAAAAAAAATATGTGGACACAAGTAAAGGAGTAGTTCGATGCTAGATGGAGGTAGTGTGAAGAAATCATTATAGGACAGTGGCAAAGCCAAGTAGCCCTTACAAGCAACTTGGCAACACTAAACAAAGTTTACAAGGAAAACTTGATTAAGGTTAGTGCTGCTATAGCTGTAAAAGAGGAAGATTTTCAAAGAACATTAGCAGCTTAGACGGATGCCTATGAATAATTGGAAGTTCATAAGAATATTTGTGAAAAGAAGATTCAAGACCAAGGGCATTTGATAGAAGCCATGTTTGATAAAGGCAATGAATTTCAGATTGAGAAACAAAAAGAGCTGAGAGCTCATGAGGAGTTTCGTGAGAGAGAGCTATAGGATCTCAAGCAAAATATAGGATTCCTGGCTTCTACAGCTGAAACATATAAGAGAGGCTATCATATGCAGATTGAGAAATGTTTTCAACTCGAGGAAGAAAACGAGAGCATTGAACATAAGATTGCTGATCTAAAGGAGGTTCTCTCTGAACAAGTCAAGACAAATGAGTTCTCAGCAAATCATGATAAATGTGTTGACAATAGTATACTTGTCCTACAAGAGAATCTAGAAGAAGAAGAAGAAGAAGAAGATCAATTTTGGGACAAGATGGAACACTTTTTCTTACATCTTGATGACAAGCCCACACTTCCAGAGAACACCTACAGTCTACAAGAGATAGTCATTTCCGGTCAGCATAAGGAGGAGATCAATCGGATTGAAATAATCTCTTGGGAGCATGAGTCTATCAAGGAGAGTTCCAGGTCCAACATCTCTCATGGCTTCCCTATTAGGCATTTGGCCAGGATGGAGGTTATCAAAGGAGTACAAATTGTGCCAGCATCCCAATATGATTTCCCACCAGAAGTTGAAGCTAAGAATGAACCAAATTAGCTTGTTGTCCCTAATGTCCAAGTAAGTAAAGCCCTGCTGCTGATCATCATCTCCCTTCAGAATGATAGTATTTACAATCAGCTTGACCAAGTGAGTAAAATCCATATCAATCAAATCCTTGTCAAGCAGGTGACCCTACATATCTCCTATGTTTATCTTGTAATAGCTTTCTAGAAGCATGTGGATTATTGTAGGCTGAGAAGGATGGGAAGTTATTTTTCACAATCAGTGAATGGTTTTGTTTAACCTAGTTTTCTATTCTGATAGTTTAGGGTAAGTTAGTTTTTCCTGCTTTCTTCCAGTTTTTTCTAGGTTAGTTTCCTGCTTTTCAAGAAGTGCTTGTGCACAAGTTTGTCCCTTTGGTTCCTGTCTTGTCCTTCTGTCAAAGTTTTGTGTTCCTAAGAATAGACCCCATGCCCAATGGATCATTTAAGGCCACTAATCTAATGTCTAGTAGGCTGACATCCAACAAAAATCACCAAAATGTTACCCAAATTTCCCTATTCCATACAAATTTGGCTAAGTTCTATCCCGAGGTCTGTGTTTTAACCCTGCCAAGCACCTCAAAAAAATAAAATTTCATGGTTTCCTATCGTGTCTTCTGGCCTCTGCAATTCTTAAAACTCTCTGGTCTGCAGGTTCAAAATTTTGAAAATCTAGCCATTATGTCCAAAAACCCCTAAAGACCCTAGGCCATATTCTATTTTGCAGTTACCTTTTTGGGCCACTTAGGATCCCATTTCCCATGTGCGCTTTATTCTTTCCTTTCAGTCGTGAGTTCTCCTAATCCTCGGTGGAATATTCCTTTCATTTCCCAACTACGTGAATGCCTTTTATCTCCTAGTTGGCGGTATATTCCTCTTTCTATTAAGTGATTCAACAACTAAGACTTCAGCCAGGCAATCTCTTAATCAAACCCCGGGTAAGACCTTTGGTTCGGTGACTATGTGAATACCTTATTCACGTATTCTCTAGACTTAACTAAGGTTAAGTATTTCATTTAGTGATTTGGCGAAGTTTCTTTGGTCACGCATTCGCTAAAGCTTCTGGAGTTAAGTGTTTTGCTAGGTGGGTCCACTGCCACGTTGGCCGACATGGAGGCTTCTGATTAGTCGAAGGTGGTGATTTGGAGGCTTGTCAGAGTGGACCCAGTGCGCTATCCAAAATTTTGATCCAATGACTGGTGCATGATCTCATAGAGGTTTTCTGACACATGAGATTATGTGCCGACCGTTGATTCTGTTCTGTTGTTAGGGGCCTTGTCAGGTGGGTCCTCATGTTCTGACGTGCTCGCATTTGATTGGTCCACATAGTGATGAACTAGAATATGTTAGTGGGTCTTAGTATCTGGCGTGTCACTAAGCGCTCTGACATCAGATAAAGATCTATGGTTCGCGTAAGTTCTCATGGGTTTTGTCAGAACCATGAGATCATGCGCCGACTGTTGATCTTACTTTTCTCAAGCGAATGACAAAGGGTGGGTCCATGCCAAGTCATGCTGACATGAATGATTCTCATTGGTAGAAAGGATAACAAGACTGTGGGAACGTGTTGCCAGGTGTGCTAATTTACCATGTTTTGATTGGTTGCCAAGTGATGACGAAGATTTGTAGGTGGACCCATGTGTCAGTGGGGTCCCAGTTCTAAAAGGATCGACGACTGGCACATGATCCGAAGGAATATTCGGGGGCTATGAGATCATGTGCCTGTCGTTAGATGGGAATCAAGTTTGCAATGGGTTCGATGTCAGAAAGAAGTTGAGGTGTCTGTTGATGGAGCGGTCAAGGGCGAATAAAAGGTTGAAAAGTGGCAAGTCTGGGCCCAAGGTTAAGGAAAACTCCATGAATCAATGACTGAAGGATTTTCTCTTATTTGCAAGATGTAACCAGGGTTAGCTAAGGGATTCAGATATTCAGTGACTGCAGTGTTCGCATAGTTGCTTAACCGAACTGAGGTTAAGATAAGTTCTTTGCAACTTAGAAAAGTGCCTTCAGTCGCACAGTCGCTGAATGACTAAAGGAAAGAAAGGTCAAGGTGGGTCCCAAATGACTGATGTGCTAACATGCTCGACTTTCATTGGTCGCAATATGCTGATAAGGACATTAACTTTTTCAAAAGGGTTTTACGACTATTGTCAGGGTAATCTGGGCCGTTCATCTGCCGAGAAATAATAGATATCAATGGCCACATTTTAAAATGACTGACTAGCCATTGTTATTCAAATATAAATATCTCCGAGTGGCTTTTGCTAGCGTTTGATTCAACAAGTCGAATACAGCGGCAGGGTAGCTAGAAATTTATGTTCCCAGGACAATTGTAGCTAAAGAGGATGATGAGGAAGTCTGAGCAGCCATCATTGGTTGATTTTTGTTCCTAAGAGGTACCATTTTTAGCATTCATGGCAAGCCGAAGTTGCAGAGAAGTTGATAGATCAAGGTTGCTTGTCTGCAGGCAAATACAGTACAGGGATGGGCATTCAAAGCACATATCTGATCGGTTGAGATATTTCCAGGATATTTATGATCTGATTTGACATAATTAGGGTTTCTATCATGAAAATTTGTAACCCTAGTTAGTTTTTTTTGCTCTTGCCTGCGTGCAAATAGGAGATGTATATATTGTTTTTTGAGAGCTTTAGAGCTCAGAGTTCACATTTTGTGAAGAAGAAAGTCTCTTTCTTAGAAAGCTATTCGTGGAATTTTCTCTGCCATCTAGTTTTCTACATTTTGTAATCTTTTGTTGATGATTCATATATTGTAGAGGTATTTTGTGACATCTTCTCTATCCCCATGCTTCCTTGTCTGAATTCTCTCTTATTGAATTGAAGTATATGTATATTTTCAGTGATATCTTGGGTTCCTGATCCCTCTCTCTTTCTGCAATTTATGTGTATTCTTGTGGGCGATTTGATTTGAATGCTCTTGTGGGTATACTTCAACCCCCTGACAATCTATCTCATTCCTATACTGAGTTGTAGAGGTGAATGTTTGTTTGCAGGTTGTAGATTGTGTCTAATTCTTAGGAATGCTATTGTTTGTGAAAGTTTTCTCTCTTTCCCTGAATAGCCTCTTTGTATTGCAGACCCTTCTATGAAACATTTATGCAAGCCTATTTAGTGAGTTGTGATCTCCTAGACCTAAGTTTATTCACTGATTTCATCTTCTATACTACAATTCATACCATCATTTCAGTGTATCACCTAGTAGGTAGTTTTCTTTCAAGTCATCCCTTTCAAGTATTCCTTCTATCCCTTTTCCCTCAAGAGTTTTACTTTCATGTCAATAAGAAAATTAAGGAGATTATCTAAGAGGAACCAGCGTAGAACCTGGAGGTCTCATCTCAGTTAGCATAGGTCCCACACCTAGAGATGATTCCCATGTTATACTAAGTTATCAAGACCAAGAGAGCTTGAAACAAGGGTGCAAACTTAGTGTATAACAGTCATCATCATCATCATCATTGTAATAATTGTTATCATCATTTTAATCATCATCATCTTTATCATCATTATCATCCTCATCGTCGTCATCATTATCATCATCATCGTCATCGTCATCGTCATTACAACCTTGATCACAATGTACACATAGCATCCTTTCTTGGTAATGGACATCAAAATGAAAATAGCCCAAGAGAACTTGTTAAATCAATTCAATAAATTGCAAGTTCTTAGTATCCCAAAGTGCATTGAACAAGGCAAAGTACAAACTATTGTTGTTCGAGACTACTTCTTGTACTCAAGAATTGCTAAGCACACTACAAACATCATCTAGTAGATTTTGCATTCACTTTCTCTTCTATCTTTTAGAAGTCACTAAAACCAAGAAAGATAATTCTTCACTTGTTTATCATCGATGTAAACATATTGAATATGTACAACAACGGTTTCAGAGAGCAAATAAAGAATAATATAAAATTAAAGCACTAGCTTAGATTAGTATAGATGTAATAATTTGGACTCTATCTTATCAAAATAGATTCAAATCAAATATTAATAGTTAGATTTTGGTTATTCACACAAGCTACAACTCACAAATTCTACAACACATAGAGCTAATGGATGGAAAACGCTATGATAACATTTATTAGTGTGCCTCAAACTTCTCGCCAACTATGTTAACATTCTCTAGATTAAAAAATATACGTGCAACTCCAAGGCATGAGAAGGCTTCCAACATTGAATATGTGACCACTTGACACAGGCAGTCCCCAAATTTCTTTCCTTCGAACAAACTAAAATATTCAAAGAACTGCTTATCTTACGTAAGGGCCTACGTCAGAACAACAACTTGCGCGAGGAGCAGCGAGGAGAATCAATAGCGTTCGGCTCATTACCTAATATCCTATAAACTTTGGTTTTCTTTAGATAATCGTCAGCTCTGTGAATTTTTGCTTTTGGGTGTGCTTTAGATGGACCAAGTGAAGATACTTACAACATGGGTCAGTATGTTTGGCAATTGCCTTGGAGGAGAAAGGCGTGAAATATGAATACCAGGAAGAAGATCTGTTCAATAAGAGCGACCTGCTCCTGCAAGTGAATCCCGTGGTGAAGAAAATCCCTGTCCTCATTCACAATGGCCAGCCCATATGCGAGTCTCTTCTGATTCTTCAATATATTGATGAGGCCTGGGATTCCCAACCGTTTTTGCTAACAAAGCCATACGATCGTGCCCTAGCCCGCTTCTGGGCCGACTTCATTGATAAAAAGGTAGGAAATTCCCCGTTGGTATAGGAATTTAAGTTACTAAATGCAGTTTTAAAGGATTAAAGTCTTGGATGGCTTTATTTGGAATGCTGTGTTAGTCCAGTCATGAGATCATTGGGTAACACAAATCTTTTTTGTTTGCAGTTTTTTGACTCGGGATTCCGTATAGTATGGTCAAAAGACAAGGTTGAGGAGGGTTGAGGAGGGCAAGCGTGACATGCTGGAGAGCCTTCAATTTTTAGAAGGCCCATTGAAAGAGATGTCGGCAGGGGGATCCCTACCATTTTTCGGTGGAAAGGATTTTGGATTTCTGGATATTTGCTTCAATTCCCTTTGGTTGTTGGTTCCATGTTTATGAAACTATTGGAATTTTCAAAATACCATTTGAAATTGAATATCCTCTGCTTGATGCGTGGATTAAGAGATGTATGGAGAGGGACAGTGTCAAGAAATCCTTTCCCTCTGCTGATCGGACCTTTGAATACATATTACGGATGAGGATGAGATTGTTGTTTGATTAAATCATTTGTTGAATTTTTCCACATCTCGCATGCAGATCTATGATGGGTTAGTTCATCTTTGTAATAGATGGACTGCACAAGATAGCCAAAGATTATAGATAGTATGATTCAAGTTTAAGAATGATGAAATTGTGAGTAATAGCTTTTAATGTCAAATCATTGTAAAATGGAAGTAAATTTGATTCTAAACATTTAGAATTTTGTTCAAAAAATAAGGTTAATTGCATGTCTTATGATTTAATAGGGTAATACACTTAAAAAAAAAATTTAATTATGCCGAAAGGGGTTTCTCTACAATGTGCACATCTGTCTAAACAAAAAAGAATGGATAGTTACAATAGAATTTGAGTCCTATTACGACGGTGCTGGAAGCCATTTGTTTCATCCATAAAAACAACGCTGGTGAAAGACCATCTGTTTTATCCTGGAGGAAGACCTCGAAGATGGACGACCAATATGTCTGATTTGATCTTGAAGGCTATCAGATATGGATCTAACCAGGTACCTTGAATGTGATGGTAGTTTCTCGAGACTTCTTCTCAAGGAAATTTGGGTCTCGGTAAATTGGTGCCACGGTTTCCACAAATAGGGTAATTTGAAGCTCTGCTATTTGCACTAATGAGTTTTTGAGGATGGTCCTGTTATCAAGTATCCATTAAAAATTAATTGATTATTTTGTAACAGGGAAGTGGCGTTCTGTTCAGCGCTACTCCAATAATGGGGTATTGTACGCCGGGTGCGAAACCCTCATCTGAACAACACTTCTTGTAAATTGTTGGAAGGTGTGTCTGTAATTTTGATGTTTATATATTTATCTTGAATTCTGCCATTGGTACCAATAATACCTTTCTGGCGTTTGAGGGGGTGAAAATAAGATTGCGAGAGTTGGAATCAGCTGTCAGCAATCTGAAATTCGTCATTCCATTAAATTGGGTATGAACGAAGGCATGTTTTCATGACAGAAATTTGGTAGGATTATGGAATTTTGAAAATGAGAATATGCAATCAATATAATCTATCTAGTTCAGTTTCCTATCTTGTAGTCTATCAATAGGCTGTACGCAAGTATTTAAATCTAGTATATGAAAAAAAATGTAGTTTAGTATTAATCCTTGCCTTATGCAACTAAGGTCGCTTTATAGAGCTACATGTTCTGTTTTTTTTGAGGAATAGTGTGTTTTTTTTAACAAACTGACCAAAATCGAAAACCCTCATACCCCCTTGAAATGTAGTTACAGATCACAACAAGAATTTAATGGACTGATTTTAAAGTGGGGAATCAGGGATGCATTAACAACTCACAGTAGACATCGATCCAGAAAGCCATCTGTGTATGACTTGCGAAAAGCCACTTGCATACTATTTGTGTATGAGATTATCAATCCAAATTTTGCCACTCGACATATCAGAAATTAGAATCTTCAAATCCTTATTTTAAGGATTGGACAAGGCAAAATCTAGAATCTTGACGTTGCAGAAGTAAAAGTAGTGCAATCTCCGCTTTCAGTTCAGCTTTTCCAACAGGGTATGACATAATTGAAAGCAGGCTTACGTTATTATATTATTTTATCCTTCTAAGTTGTTATCATTTCATGTTGAGGTGTTAATTCATGAATAATGAGGACTTAAGTTGAAATTTTCGAATTGGGTTAACATGAAGCCTCTGAAGCATAAGAAACTGGATTTTTAGGATAAACAGGTTAAATAGAAATATTTGAAGAAAAGCAATCAGTTGCAACTTTTCTTTGATATTAAGAAGGCTTCCAACTATTTGGAGATTTGGAAAGATTCATACTACTACTAGATCTACATAATTTTTTGTTTAAGCTGAAGCTATAAATCAGAATTTTAAGAATACAATCTATAATAATTTTTTTTAACTATTTTTGAATTTGATTGAATATAAGTTTTCAAAGTTATCATAGATCTTTTTAGTGTTTCTAAATTTCATTGTTTTCTTTTTTGCATCAACTTTTAAGTTTATTTTTTGTGATTATTGTCTGTATTATTTTCTTACATCAATATTTTGGATCACACTTTGTATCCATTATCAAGATAATAGAGAATTTAGAAAGAATATTATGCCATCCTCTAAAGAAATGATAAAACAAATATTAGTGATTTAAAAATATATATATTACTATACTTATACATTTTTTAATCAATTGAAATTGAAAAAGAAAGAAAACTATTTTATAAAACATGAAACCAAACAATCTATATATAAGTTTGTTATGATGCTACACCATTTCCTTGTTAACAACTTATTAACAACTTGAAGCTACACCATCCACCCATTAACTGCTCCTTATAATTGGAAGTAATACCACTAAAGAAGAATAATAGCTTATATTTTGCATGGACAAATGGGTCCTTAACAAATATGCTAATCTAGTCTTTCTTTCTATGAGTATCCCCACAAAATGTTTGCCTGAGAAAATATGAAATCTACATAGAAAACATAGCCTACCCTGTTATTGAAGAGTGATGAAATGGGCCATGCAATTTGAGTAAGAACTCACCATCCTAGCAAATAGATAGGAACAATAAATAAAAGTACTAGAAAGTGTCCTGATTTCTCAAAGTTTGAAGTGTAATTAAAAGTGGGGTCATGCATGTGCTTGATTCATTTCATTTTTTAAAACTTGGGGCCATGCTTGTGCTTGATTCATTTTGTTTTTTAAAACTTGGGGCCATGCATTCATTTGTCTTTTGGTTTTATTGATTTATTCTAGAGTCGTCTATTTATTTCACATTTAGTTTTATTAATTTATTTGAACCCACTTTGGGGTCAAGTATTTATTTTGTTTTAGTTTTATTATATGTTTTGGGGTGTGTTCATTTTTAATTTTTTTAAAAATGATTTGGAGTTTTTCTAAAATTGAGCAAATTATTTTATAATTAAACTATAATAAATATTAGAAGAAAATATTCATCAGTTTTAAAGGGGTTCTATTTTGAATGGTAATACTTTTTAAAGTTTATGTAAATGGGGTAACATATTTAGGTGGACTTGATCTCGAGGAAGACAATATGATTACAGTATGTTTGAGATGTACTAGTATTGAGATTGATGGGCTTCCTAGAAATCAGGATGCTTCATCATTCATTTAATTTTTGAAAAACATCATACATAAAGCTTAGAACAACATCAAATCATTTTTATTTTAAAATGATTTAATTTTTTAAAATCTTATTTTTTTAAAAAAAAAATTTTAAATGATTTGGAGTTTTTCTAAATTTGAGTAAATTTTTCAATAATTGAATCTTAATAAATATCAGAAGAAAATATTTTCTTCTATTGTCATTTAATGAGTTTAAGGGGCTCTATTTTTAATGGTTCATAAGGTAAACCAATTGTTTAAGTTAATGGAAATAGGGTAAGAGGCTTTAGTGGACTTGCTCTCAAGGGAAACAACATGATTAAAGTATGTTTGAGTTGTAGTAGTATTGAGATTAATGACCTTCCTAGCAATCTTGATGCTTCATCATTGTGAACATCACCAAGACATAATGAGTGTTAAGTTAACTAGCTGATCTCATGAGAGATGAGTTCTTATGAACCACTTCTCTTGAAATATGGGTCAATGAGTTGGACTATAAAGTATGCATTTCATTTTTTGAAAAACATCATATGATATGATTAGAGAAACATCAAATCTTTCTTCTTTTAAAACATGTTTCTAAATTTTTCTCTTAAAAATATAATTTTTTAAATTAAAAAAATTAAAATGACATGCATACACAAATATTTCAAAAATATTTTAAAGTTGTAGTTTGAATTGTATTTTAGTGGAGAGTTAAAATGTTCTTATTTTTATTTTTATTCTATTTAATTATCTATTATTCTAATCTAGAGTTACGAATATAAGTTTTATTTTAGTTTGTGATTTTTTAAATGTCTATAGCTGATAAGATTTTCAAAAATCTACATAAAATTAAATATAATTTAGTTAGAAGATTTTAAAAGATGCAAGTAATGGTTGCAAGTTCAAGTTTAATTATAACTAGAGTTACAATTTTAAAAAAGTTTTTTCCTAGAGAAAGTACATATATAAATTTTTTTTTTCAATTTTTAAGATTTATAATACAAATATTTGTTTTACAATTACAAGGTGCAATTAAAAATAAAATAAAATCATTTTATGTTTTTATTATTTTAACGAAAATATTAAATATACACATTAACAATATTTTCTTCAATTAAATGCATTATATTTACTTTGGAAAATACTTAGTCTTTTAAATATGATATCTCTCGGCATATTTACTATTATGTTTCAAAATATAAGTATACTAGTTATATCTTTCAATTCTATTTTTGAATGATTGATAAGTTTTTAGGAATGAAGTGTCATTAAAGTTTATGATTTGTTATCAGATTTCATGTGCTAATAGATTTTTTAAATTTTACCACATGTCTATTTAAATATCAATAATTATTTTTAGTGAACTTTGTATTGAAGTAATATCATAATAGATAATTTATTAGAATTTTTTATATATCTTATTTTAGTGAATGTCATCAAATTGTGATCACTATTAAGAACTCATGTTTATATCAGATGATTTCTCATAACTGAAGTTATATGAAATACTATTGAATTTTAAAATCATAACACTAATTGTTTGAAGACAAGTAAAAGGATTTACCATTTGACTTAATTTAATGTGGTGAGTATTAAAGAAAAATCAATTATGAAGAAGAAAATAAATTATGCCTATTCATAATTAAATTCTTATGATTTAAATTATTAATAAGTTAATAATCTTATAAAAAATGGGTTACGGGTTAAAGTTTGGTCATTAAAAGGCCCTAGACTCATAAGTGAACCTTCAAAAATACCCCCAAAGTCAAGATCTGATTTAGGAGCTTTGAGAAATTGGGCAAGCCATCTTCTCAACTTCATTTAGTCTTCAAACCTCATTTATGAGGGGAGAAATATATTTGGAGGAGTTATGGTGAAGGTACCCTTTGCATTTATGGTTGTAAGTTAGTGGTTGAGTAGGAGTCCATTTAGGGAGGCTTTAAGATTTTTCCTAGATTGTTCACCCACTCTCTATTCTTAGAGCCTTCTAGATTTGGAAGAAGGAAGAAAACATAAAGGGGAAAGCTCATCTCAAACTTCATTATTTTCCTTAAGCTTGGACTTGATGTTGGTTCCTTTCTAGAATAGATTAGAGTAGTTTGGTTATTCTTTTAGATAGCTTGGGGAATCCATTAATGGAGTTTATGTATATTTGTTTCAACTTCATGGGTTTCCATGAAGGTCCTCGTAAATCTTGTATTTCTTTTGTGCTTATTTTTATATGGGCTTCTTCAGTGCACACTCACCCTTGGGAGGGAAGAGTAACCTTGAAGGGGTGCAGATCAGAGACTACCTATGTAGTGAGTTTCCTATGTGTGGAGGGATGTACATGGGTGTGTAAGAACCCATAATGCCAATCATGCCTATGGGATTTTGGGGGTCATAAGGGAAAATTTGATGGCTTGAGGCGATGGCTTTGAATATGTGGAGATGCTTTTTGTAAGGGAATTATGAGCCAATGTATAGCCTATTTCTCTTATTTTATTTGATAGTGATTGGCGTATCCTCTTATGGAAAGTCCTCTTTCACCCCTAAAGTTTTAGGTCTTTTGAAGGCCTTGTAAATCTATGGGTTTGGGTATCATTTTTTGCCATTTACATAATTTTGGTGAAATATGGTTATGTATGTTTGTCTCTTGTTTCATTCTTTGTTCACCTAGCTTGAGGGTGACCTTATAAAGGTCTAGGATAGGAGGTGAGCCTCCATGGAAAATCAAAATTCTTATGTAGGTTCTTGCTTGGATCATTTGATGGAAACTTGGATGAAGACTTAGGGACTTTCCCTATTTTGTAAAATTAAATCTCCTATCTTATGGCTATTTTGTAATTTCATAAAGGTTATAAGGAAATTTGATTCTATGTTTTGCTTCAAGGAATGAATGTTGTAAAAGTGGTTATTTATAAATATATAAAAGGAGGTGTTTATATTTCAATATTTGTACGGGAATGTTGTTTGTGTATTTATTGGTTTCTAAAAGGAAGAATTTTTAGTCCTTAGGAAAATTTAGATTTTTAGTAATTTTATCATCTCAAATGGCAATATTAGTGCAAATTCAAAATTACTCTTTGCATTTAAAGGATCATTCTTAAAAAAAAATATGGTCACCTAGTTAATTGGATGATGTTTTTCACTAATTGGTAGAGTTCAAAAACTTGTTTAAATAGACACCTTATTTATATCATGTAAAAATATATATATTCTAGATTTATCTCTTTATAAAGTGTTTATTAAATTCCTAGTAATTAAAGTAAAGGAAAGTTATTTTAATATGGTTAAATATGTAGATAAATTACTTTTACTAAATTTGAATTTAATATGTCTATGAAACTAATATAGAAATTAAACTAATGAAATTTCTAGTTTAGCACACCTAATTTATTATGAAATTATTTCTATTAAGGAAACTAGTAATAATAGTTTATACAAATCATTCTATAAAAATAACGAGAGAAACTAAATACTATTCAAAGTAAAACAAGTTTTAATTTATGCTAACTTATCAAGTTTATTAGATTTAAGTTATTATATTATAAAGTTGGTTGTAAAAACTTTAGGCCAAATATTCTTTCATTTAAGGGAAACATATTTGATTAAAATACATAAATTTATATTTACTGTCATAATATATAAACTTATTAGATCTTATATATATAAATCATTAAAGATATTATGATATATCTTGCCCAATTAAAAATATATATTATAATTTAAAAGTCATTATACAAAATTTAATATAATTTAAAATTCATAAAAAATAAAATAAAAAACTAAATTAAATGGGGGAGGGGAGCACTCCACTTGTCCCCCTCCTCTTTTTTGTTGGTGGTTGCAACCCTCATGGAGGACTACAACCTCGTTGAGGGATCCACAGTCCTTAAGGGACCGTGACCCCGTCAATGGAGATTGCAGCCCCCACTGGGACCTGCGACCCCAGTGATGGGAGTTGTAGCCCCAAAGAGGGGACCTACGACCCCATCAATGGGGATCACAACCCCTCAAGGGGACCTGTGACCTCATTGGTAGAGATTGGCAGGCCTCCCTTTTTGGTTGGAACCCCCTTTGGCACTTTGCCAATAATTTTTTTTTTTTTTTTGTGTAGATAGTAAACTATTAACTTAGAGGTAGGTTGGCCAAGTCAACTTGGTGATGATGCCCCTTAGACTTATTTAAAGTCTTTATTTTGTTATCTATAAACTACATATGTTTAGATATCTTAGACAACTTTGGTGCTATATTAAAACAAATTTGGTGGTTTGTTTTTGCTTGAATTTTTGTTACGACAATATAGGTGAACTAGGTGAAAACCTGAATAATGTCATGTGGGGATACTTAAAGGATTTTTATATTAGAATGCATAAAATATACTGAATTACCCCACACATTGTAGAGAAGTACACATATATAATTTGTTTCCTAGTATAAAGTGAGGGAGGTTAATCCTCTAACCCTAAGCCACCAGAGGCACCTCAATCTGAAAAAATAAAAATATGAGAAGATGAAAACTAGAGGACTTACCAAGGTCTCTCTAAGAAGAAAGAAGTAGTAGAATTCAGATGCAGACAATGAGAAAACTGATTCTGACAAGGACATAAAAGACATGGGGAAGTTTTGTACAAAAAAATTCAATATCACTAAG
>BSBK01008671.1:7500-45000 GCA_027943335.1 Chamaecyparis obtusa | reverse complement strand
CCAACTTGTAATTTGTTTTCATTTATCCTACCCAAGTTCCTATTACATTTCCTATATAAGTTTGTGGTAAAACTCTAGATGCCACCTTTTTTGTCACTCTAACTTTAAATCAATTTCAAATTAAAATATGTCTTTTGTGGGTTACGTCCACAAAATATATAGCCTCTCCTATCCATAAGTGTTTGAAGTTTCTCCAAAAAGGATAAATCATGACAATTAATTATAATCTCTATAAGCCTTTAGTACCTCAAGAGTTTTTTGAGCCTCCTATGCCTCAACCAACTTAATCCTACAAATATAAATCATTTTAATCTTATTAGAAATATAAAATATAGAGAGTTTTGAACTTGGAAATCCTAAGGATGTTCCTCTTGGAAAGAGAAACTACTCTTAATGGATTATATGTTTTCAATGATGGAAACCATATATGTTTTAAATGATCACTTGTAACATTTTGTTTTTACTGAAGGATTGGATGTAAATTTGGCTAAGTATGGATAGTGTACAAGATTTAGTAAAAGCCTTTGTATGGATAGGTACTGTTGTCACTGGGGATTGCACCTGTGATGGCCAAGTATAAAACCTAGCAATCTCGTGAAACATGGGAATACTCTCAAGATGTGGGACTGCTTCTTGAGAATAGACCTCCGGATTAAGGGCCGGCTTCCCTGTTTGTATCACCTGAACTATACCAACTTTGAAGGGAAAGGGATAGAGAGATTGCATAAAACTGAAAAGAACTAAATCTAACTTAGGTGATTCACCAAACTGGATAGATCCACAATCCGAAACCAACTCACAATATAACTCTAGTACACAAGAAGGACTCCACAACTTCCTCAAATCTGATTTTCTTTTAGAGAATAATCAGATGCTGAACATGAATGAGAAGGAAAGATATTTTTCACAACTCAACACAATATAACACACATAGATTTAAAAAAAACTTCTAGAAAACCAATGCTTGCAAAAATAATCAAATGAACATATAATCATGTAAAGGATTAGGATCAATCACAATACATAAAACTAAATTCATCAACAATCTCATAAACTGCAGAAAAAGAAGGGACAATGTTGCTATTAGCTGGAATAAAAGGAGCTACAACATCAGATTGCTTCACAAGAGCTACAAAATTCACCTCCTAAGAATGAGGGAATGAAGAACTCCTTTCAATCACATAAGTGAGAGGCATATATAGAAAATCTATAGAATCTGCAATCAAGACCACCACCTCGCCAAGAATAGAAAAGCCTCAGCCATGATCTCATCACTCTGAATTTCAAATGCCATATTCCCGAGAATATAGGGGGGACAGAAAAGATGGGGTCCCTAAAAAATAGGTAGTCAAAGGAAGACCCAAGACCCACTAAGTCATGCAGAATAAATGATATTCCGACGAGGCTTATAAAATGCCATGTCAGAATTTACAATAAGACCTTTGCATTGACTCACATTTAAAACTCTTATCCCCCTACACCAAAATAAAGTGGATTTAAATACATTAAAGATAATCTCAACTCAAAAAATGAGGAGAAAATCTAAAATATTTACATTTAAATTCAATCCACATGACATAAACATTCTAAACATAATAGCCCCCATGCCAAATTACATAACTTCAATAACATTTGGTGCCTAAGTCAACAATAACCTCAAAGGGACCTAGGGAAATGAATATGACTAATATAATTAGCTTAAAAAGATAATTATATTAATAACTTTACACAATGTAACTATGCCCGTGAAACATAGCAAAGGGATCTAAAAGATTCACTCGACCCTAAGAAGGGGAGATAAAAAGAAACATGCCATAATAATGAAACCCTTATCAAGAATGGGACCACTGCAACTATGGCTTTCAATCTCAGCATCTGGCACTTTCTGAATTCACTGCAACTCTGAAACAACAACTTCCATTCTGGAATAGAAACAACAGAATGATCCTCAAGTATGCAATATGAGGTAGGAATTTAATGATTTCTCATCTCCACTTCATTGTTTTTCGATGGCATAGCTGTAATATGGCACAATTCTTTTCTCTGTTGATGTTGAAATATGGCACTGGTTCATTGCATATTGCGGTTTGCATTGTTACTATGATCCCCTATTTATTACATTGTATTCATGTATGGCTTTGAATTGCCGTTGCCCGATGATGCAAGGCTAGGGCACGGGTTCAATATGTAATCTCCATTTTTGTTTTAACTAGCCCGAGAATAACTTATTAGGGCACGTTTCTTTGCATTATTTTTCTATTTGAAAAGCTCAAAAAATTTGGGGCATTAGCATGTTGTTGTAGCTTTAAATCTCTGTTGATATTGTTGCAAAGATTAGGGCACGGCATTGAAACTTTGAGAGGCATCACATTTATTGTTTTCCTTATTCACGACAGGCATGCCACCCATGTAACTTTGAAGAGCCTGATGATGCTTAAGGCTATGGCACTGTGAAGCCCTTAGATCATATTCGAGGGCATTGTGATGTTGATATAATGCAAACCTATCTCTGTTAGAAACCCGAGAACCTCGTATTGATATTTTAGATGCATTATATAGCCCATGACATACTTATTGGATCTCCTCTATTATAGGGCATAACATATACATGTATTTACCCTTTGGGGCGCTGTGAGTCATTGTGATGCCATCCCCAGCTATTACTATGTATCAATCGCTCTATATTCTCATGGGATTGCTTTATTACTGTTGTTACTGTTTGCATCTGGTAGGGTGTTGGATTTGATTGCTATCTATGTTATATTGATGCACTGCTTAATCATGCTCTCTGCATTTCAATTGATCATGCTATGCTGTTTGCTGTTGTGTTTGGTATCTTCTTGTGGCACTAGTTGAGTAATGTTGAACTCACTGTATTGTGGCATGATACTGTGGTGCTCACAATCTGTAGCTGGGGGATCCCGCTGTATTTTTCTTTTGTATTTGATTTCATTCCTAGCCCGTGCTTTGACTAGAAGGTTCACTGTTTAATCAATGCATTGTCATCATATTGTATCCCTGCAATTGTATTTTCTATTCTTTCCATGACATTATGTTCTCTGCAATGATGTTTGATTGCATCTGCAATATCCAGTGTTGAGGTGCCACTATTGAATACACTGTTGCTCTTGGTGAATGCTGGGCCCGAGAGCTCTTTTGTATTGTTCATTATAAATTAAGGGCATTGCATCCATTTCTCTACATGGCATGGTTTCATCTGTATTGATAGTTCCTAGCCTGTGAGAAAACCTATGAATCGAGATATCCATGCAATTGCATTTATATTTATAACTTGTGGACACTCACCGCCTATGAGTAACTTTTGATTGCTTCACTGCTACAATATGCTTAGAATAATCTACAAACCGTGAGTAGGCCATGACATTGACATTTGTCCGTGTCTATTTGAAACACTTGACCTTTGTTCAGTGTTGTTGAAGTGGGAAATCGAGGGCTATGGCATATGTCTTGGGTTTCCACTACATTTGAGATGCCTAATTGATTAAGTTTCATTGATTTACCATTATTGTTCCTTGTAATCACCATCATTCCTATTGTACTATTTCATTGTTTAATTGATAATATGCTCACCGACTACTACCACAGGGCACTGGGTCATTTCTTTGGGTCTGATGACCATTCATTACCCCTACTGTTATCAGAAGCTTGATACCATGCTCTTAGCCTACACAACCTCCCAGGGTGTCTTGTAAAATGAGACCGTCTCAACCTATCATAATTGTCTTCATTTCTAAACCCTTAGGCTCATGTATTATCCACCTATTATTTCATATGATGATATGCCATACTTGTATGGATTAATCAACTAGAGCCTTTTGGCATTGACATCATAATGCAGATTTATCATATCCATGCCCTAGCATCAATCAATTTTTTACAAGCCTTGAAGCACCTATATGCTACGATGTCATGGATTTTGTGTACCTTGTTTATGCTAATGATGAATGCCCTGTGAACATCTATGAAGCAGAGTGCCTCATCTGTGTTATAGATTTGTGTACTCTTCCATTAGCTCTGTTCAGCTTGATGCCATGTAGCCCTCCAAAAATGCCAGTGTTCTATTCTGTTCTTGATGCCATATAACCCTCTGTTTCATTACTTTATTTCTCTTGATGCTGGATCATTTGAACATCCCCTATGTGTACACACTGTGTGTGCTCTTGGCCCTTGATGCAATCACTTGATAGGAAACCTAGATTTTGCCTATCATGATCCGCGTCAAGGGCCCAAGTCATTCATGGAAACATTATGGATCAGCTTCCTTGTATCTGCACATGAAACAAATACATTAGTGAAAACATGGTGCCTCTTTTGGTTCTTTGGATGATTTCTCACACACATGCCCTGAGCACATCCTTCTTTAGAGGTGCATGGCTGAGTGTGTATATGCATTAATGTATTGTGATATCAGCCATTGCTTAGATCCATTGGATCTAACCCAAATCCCCCTCCTCTTCTTGTAGGTTCTGGATCACAGGAGCTTCTGGGCAGGACCGGGCTTTGGACTTCAAAACCAGGCAATTTCTGGTACCCCAATACAACATCCTTTTTATGTATATTTACACTCATCTATTCATTTCTGGTAAAGGCTATGCTCACGGCCTGTGTGAGCCTAGATAGATGCTCTTTCCTTTTCATCTCCTCCTACTTTTCTGCTTAGAACAAAATGATACAGATAGATGTATGTGTAGATGTAGATGCCATTCATTTCCTTTTCTTTTCCATGTATTGCAATGAAATGAACACAAATTTAATCCAGACCACTTAATAACACAACTAGGTTGTTGTAGCTTATCTAGTAATTAGGCTCTTAAAATGTGTCAAAAATATGACAACAGGTACTATTGATATTTTTAAATAGAACTTAAGGGGAGATTTTATAAGGTATACTTTATCTTATTCATGCTTCACAGTAGTTGGATATTTCAGATGACTGATTTATGTTTTCTTAAGTATCAAAAATAAGTAAACAGTGAAAGACAATTAATAGTTTGTTAGAAGATTATATAGAGATAGTATTAAGCGAATGGGATACATTTTTTTTAAGGTCTATTTTGTAGAGCTGACACAAGGGACTAGATATATTCTATTTTTCAAGGTTAGGTACAAGTTTTCGTTATAGATTTGGGTTACACTTCACATGTTATCTATTTTATTCTTGAAGCCAACTAGTAAAGATATTATTTTAGATAACGAGTATATAACATTGATTTTTTGCATTGATTTAGTATTGTGTTGGATGAACATGGTACATTATTGATACATGTATATGGTGTATGTTCTAATGATATATAATCAGTGGTTTGATTTCCAATTGAACAAATATTTTTTATTGCACTTGAATGGAACTATATTGGCATATGTGATTCTATGTTTAAGTTCATCATTTTGGACTATAGTCTAATATACTTTATAAAGAAGTGAGATTTACTAAGGGTTTTATTCCTATTTTTCAATTGAGCAGTGAGATTTAGGAAGTGTGCCTAAATCAATGTTCATTCCCCTATTGTACTAAACCTTTAAGAGGGTTATTTATTCTATAGAGTAAATCTCATGGGTTCCATCCCCACTATGGTTTATCCTTTAATACGGTTTCCAAAAAAATAATTATGGTTTTATGATTTTGTAGATGTATTATTTTTATTTTTGTTTATTATTATTTATTATATTTGGTTTATGGTTAACAAATCTAATCACCAAAATTAAAAATAGTGAGCGTTGATTCACCCTCCCTCTCAATGTTCCTTAATACAAAAATTTGAATCAAAGCTTTGTCCCTGAAAGGAATTATAATAGATTAAAGAAGATCCTGGTAGGTGATTCAACAATTTTTAGCAGTGTTCAAACAAAATTTTTGGTTGGAATTGAAGATATTGATTGGTCAAATGCTCATAACTTGGAATTGGAAATGACACTCAAGGAAGCTAAAAAATTCATTGAAACTTTGAAGGGAAAATTTAAAAAATAAATAGAAAAAAGGAAAGATCTTATTGAGCATGTAAATTAAAAGGGAAGCACTAATGATTCACAAGTATTAAAGGAAAAATTAGATGAATGTGAGAATCTTGGAAAAGATAAAGATAATCTAAAGCATGAGATGGAATCCATGGTGATCAAGATGAATAAGGAGATTAAAGAAACAAAGAATAAAGAAGAAAATCTTGAGAAATCCACAAAGGAAAAATTTGAGGAGTGTCATAAATTGAATTGTGAGATTGGAAAATTATAACTTGATCTTGATAAATTCAAACATAATGAGAAAGAACTTAAATTATTTAACATGGTACTTAGGAGTGAGCATGCTTCTGCTAATGAATTCAAAGAAAACTTAAAAGCTAGTTCATTGAAGCTTAATGCACAACTTGAGAGTCAAAGGGTGAAAGGAGATATAGAAGGAATTGGTTTTGAAAATGGTGAAAGATTTGAATTTTGTCATAACAACTCTTTATCAAAAAATCAGATTGAGAGACCTAAGACAACACCTATGAGACAACCTATTACACAAAACTTTAATGGGAGATGTTTTGTTTGAAAAACATTTGGTCACAGGGATAAATCAAATACTACATGATTCTCAAGTGTGTTTAAAATGCAACAATTATGGATACAAATCAAGAGAATGTAGAGCTATGGTAAATAATTTTGTGAATAAAACACACATATGGTGCTACAAATGTATGAACTATGTTCATATGGAGAAGGGATATGGATTGAGGATAAACCAAGTGAACTTTAGGTATAGAAACTCTAATGTGATATGTTTTGAATACAATAATGTAGGTCACATTGCTAGGTATTGTAGGTTCAATAATGATAATATGAATATGGGAGGTTCATTTGAAATGAATAATGTGAATAATAATAATAAAGAAAAACAAAAGATTGATGTAGAAGAATTCAAGTGATAGATGAGTAAGACGTGGGTACCAAAAAGGTAATTTAGACACTAATAGAGCATCTGTACTTTCCCTTGGTTTGAAATATTTGTTAGGAAATTGAATTAGGTCACAAACCTAGAGGGAGTTTATAATGAAAATATTTACCAAACCCCAGATTTGAATGGATCAATAAATGTGATCAACATATTCAGATGCTTTGATGAATTTACAACATGATGAAATCATCTTTCATAATGTATGAATATATTTTGAGAGATCACAGATGGAATTTTTAGTTATAGTTTGAACATGTTTTGAAGCAAGGGTGCAACACATTAATTCTACTTTACCTTTTTATGTCAAGGTTTAAAAAGGTTTTTTTTTTGCTTCATTATTCACCATGCTTTCTAGAAAAAGATATTGTAGAGTGATTGAAGGAAATTTTACAATGATTGGAGGTGATTTTAAAAGATCTAATAACAAACCCTTATTGAAAGTGTAAAAATGTAATTTTCATCACACGACTTGAAATTTTGAAGCATATAATGAATACACTATTGATTCTCAATGTTGTTGTTTGACCTAGGCCTAAGTTTAAGAATCATCCATATAAATCTCTTGAGGATGACCTAGATGGTTATTTTTCTAGGGTTCTATATGGTTCCTTGCATGTTGAGGATATTAGGTTGTGTTAATGTTATAGCGTCAATCACTAAATTAATCAATTAGAATCATCTCTAAAAATTATTAAATCTATTTATTATGTACACACAAATAGACATATATAATTGATTTATATAATAATAATAATAATAATAATAATAATAATAATAATAATAATAATAATAATAATAATAATAATACATCAATTATTGTTTGAGTAATTGACCGATATATATATCATTGAAGATCACAATACTTATCGTGTAACTTGTATAAGACTTAAGGCATTGTAGCACATACTTTTATATGTGTTATGATACATAATGTGTACCATAACACATATAAAACTATGTTATGTAACAAACATACATATGTGTTACAATATGTATTATGTATCATAAACAAAACATAATCTCCAATAACCTTCGTATAAACAACACCATTAATATGTGTTATGAAATAATATCTTTTGTAGTACTTAAAGAAAATATCTCATGTAGAGCCATGTCTCTACATTTGTAGAGGCATGTCTCTACATGAGACATGTTCTCCTATTTTGATATTTATATTCAGAGAATCTGTATTTTGAAGACACAAAAATAAAAAGCAGTGTTCTTCTAAGTGCAGATTTATATATATACTTCAAGTACATAGCCTAGTATAAAATAGAATTAATATACATAATCTCTGATCTTGAATATTTAACATGGTATCACAGAAAAAATTGGAATAAAATATCTAGATCAAATTCTTATATTAATCTATCAAACTATATATATACTTTGTGATAAGATTATAGATTAATCAAAATAGTGAACGAAGTTAGACTTGGGGATAGACTTGAAGGTTCCTCAAATTTTGTAGCTTGGAAATTTCAAATGTTAGTAACTTTGGAAGAGAACAAATTAATCATAGTGGTGAAAGAAAAGGAACATGAAAAAAATGACAAAGATGAAAAGATTCAATGGGAAAGAATAATACAAAAGAAATGAAATTGCTAGTAGATGGAGTGAAGGATCAATTAGTGCCTATGAAAATCAAACTAGATTCAACAAATTCCATGTTCAAAGAAATTGAAGAAATATTTGAGATAAATAGCTCTAGTAGAGTCCTTACTCTCAAAAATTAACTCAATCAAATGGAGATGAACCAAGGAGAGGCTATTACTTCATAATTTATGAGAAGAACTAATTTGAGAAATCAACTCTCTGTGATTGGTCATGATTATGATTGTAAGGAATTATCAATAATATCCCTAAATAGACTGCCTATCTCTTGGAAATAATTTATTCAAGGCATCAGTGCTTGACCTAAACTTTCAAAATTGGAAAGGTTGAAAACATACTACATTCAAGAAGAGACAAGGTTGATATCCAGAGGGATCAATGCAAATGATCCAAAAGATGAAATTCAAATCCTAAATACTTAGACTCACACAATAGGAAATAAGTTTAATAAAATAAAAAGGTGTAAAAAAAACAACTTGAAACCTTCATCTCAGAAAATGAGAGACCTATCTAAAGTAAAATGCTTTAGATGTGACAAATATTGTCATCTTGTGATGCAGTGCATTGATAGAAAATAAATCACAAGATTCTTTCACTAAGGTTAAAAATATGGATACAAATTTAGAGAAACTTGTATTTTACTCTTCCCTATCTAGTCAAGTTACAAATTGCATGAACACTTGGCTTATAGATAGGGGGCGTTGAGGCACATAATAGGATTTTGAGATCACCTAGATTTTATTGAGGAAACTTCTAATGAGGAAGTAAATATTGGAGATGATATAGACTATCCAATAAAAGGAATTGGGTTATGTACCATTCAACTCAAATCTAGTATCTCACTCCAACTCACAAGAATACTATTTGTACCTAGTATCAAAAGAAACTTAGTTTCTATCTTTACTCTTCAAGATAAGAGATACATGATCACATTTATGGAAGAAAAAGTATTATCTTAGCCCAAGAAATATACCACTAAAAATGATTACAATATTGGTATAAGACAAGGATGTCTTTATAAACTATGCACTTTTTCTCATGCCCTAATTCATGAGTCAACTAATGAGAATGAAATTTCACATAGAAGACTAGGGTATTTACACTTTTGTGGTTTACCCAGTTTAGAGAAGATGGTCACTCGTCTACCAAAAATCAAAACTGAACATGTAGGGACTTGCAAATCTTGTGCATTAGGTAAGAATATCAAAAGCACTTTTCACAATAGTGACCGTAAATCTGAAAATCTACTAGAACTAATTCAATCTGATTTATGTGGACCTATATTTTTCCCCTCCATTGCAGAATTTATGTATTACATTATATTTGTAGATGACCTCTCTAGGAAAACTTGGATATATTTTCTTAAGTGTAAAGAGTCCGAAGAAATTTACTTAAATTTTAAAGAATTTAAAGATCGAGTAGAAATGTATTTGGAAAGAGTATTGAAATACTAAGAAAAGATAATGGGAATGAATACATTTCAGGATCCTTTCAAATTTTTTTTTAAATACAAGGATTAACATGGAGTAAGGTGTCCTCATTCTCATCTAGGAAATAAGACTCCTGAAGAAGTAGTCACTAGAACCAAACTGAAAATAAGCCATCTATGGATATTTGGATGTCTAGTCTACATTCATATTCAGAAGGAGAAAAGAACCAAATTATAACCTTCTAGGAAGAAAGGTATTCTAGTTGGATATAGTAAAACCTCCAAGGCATATATAATTTACATTCTAGGACAAAGAAATATTGAACTAAGAAGAGATGTGATCTATGATGAAGATATTGCATTGAAAAGATCCAAAGATGAAAATGAAATTAATGATGATAGTCAAGAGGATCTCTTTGTTGATAATCATAGGGAGATACAAGAGGTCATCGAGGACAATCATTTCAGTGATCACATAGGTACCATTGAAGAGATCAAAACAAACAATAAAAGACCTCTATGGGAAAGGAAGATGATTGAACAAGAAGGAAGATATGTAGCTCCTTCAGGCACCTCCAAATAAAGAAAAAGGCCTAACAAATTTTATATTTATGTTGCACTAATGAGTGAATTAATAAAATTAGAGCCTTCCAATGTTCAAGAATCTCTTCAATACCTTACTTGAAAGGATTCCATGATAGAATAATACAATTCTATCATTCTAGGATATTGTACCCAGGCCCAAAAATAAATCATTGGTTTCATCCAAATGGTTATTCAAAATCAAACATGTAGCAAATGAAAGTATAGAAAAATGTAGGGCAAGGTTTGTTGCTAGAGGTTTCTCTCAAAAAGAAGGCATTGACTATGAAGAAATATTTTCTCTAGTTTCCCGGTATACCTCTATTAGAACTCTAATTGCTATTGTTTTATCTAAGAGTTAGAAAATACATTAGATTGATGTAAAGACTTATTTCCTGAATGGAGTCATTAAAGAAGAAGTATACCTAGATAAAGCTGAAGGATTTATATTTCACAATAAAAAGTCTCACATCTAAAAACTAAATAAAGCATTATATGGTCTCAAACAAGCTACTAGAGCTTTGTATGAAAGGATCGACCATTGTTTATAAAAAATTTTATTTCTCCAAAAATGATGTAGTCCCAAATCTCTATTTCAAAGGAATAGATTGTGACATGTTGATTTTGATTCTCTATATTGATAATTTATTAATCATAGGAGAAGATAACCACATCATCAAATGGAAACAAGACCTAGTATCCATATTTGATATGAAATACTTAGGAAGTCTTCATTACTTTCTTGGATTGGAAGTTTCACAACAAGAAAATAACATATTTATAAATCAAGGAAAGTATATTGTAGAAATCCTCAAGAGATTTTGAATGATGGACTACAAGCCCATGTCTGCCCCAATTGAGACAAATCTACTTAAACAAAAGGAAGTATCTAATGATTCAGAGTGTAAAGATTCTACCTTATACAAAAACATAATTAGGTCCTTGATGTACTTAGTAAACACTAGGATTAATATTTTCTATATAGTAAATGCACTTAGTCAATTCATGAGTGAACCTAACAAAATACACCTAGTAGTAGCTAAGAACATTGTGAGATATCTTTGAGGCACAATTAGATATGGGTTGATATATAAAGATGTGGACCTGAAATTGCATGGATAGACTCATTCAGATTGTGCTAGAAATATTATGGATTAGATAAGTACCTCTGGATATTACTTCAGTTTATGATTAGCTATGATTTCTTGGTTCACCAAAAAATATCCTCTGTAGCTCAAAGTTCCAGTAAAGAAAAATATATTGTAGCATCTATGGGAGCATGAAAAAAAGTTTGGTTGATAAAAATTGATGTTGGAATATTCAGAAAATCACTAAAGTCCACCATTATTCATTGTGACAATTAGAGTTGTATTAAACTATTTTTGAATCTAATGTTTCATAAAAAGTCCAAAAATATTGAGATACCTTATCACTACATTAGAGACATTTTAGAAAAGAATTTGGTGGAATCGAAAATATGATAGTATAGATGAACATATACTAGATATACTCACCAAACCTCTTGCAAAGATTGAGGTAGAATACTTCAAAGGTAAACTTGGTATAATTGTAATTTCTGAGAATGAGTCTTAGTATCTTTGTTATCATGAGTGTTATTTCATCAATATATATGTGATCTGTGTGCATCCTAAAGAAGTGACGACTTTTAATGATTGGACTTGTATATTTGATAGTTATTGGAAGGTGATGATCTTACAATAAATTGTCCTCATTACGATGGATATCATATTGTTGATATCTAAGAAGATCATGATGATGATGTCCCTATGGAAGGTGTATATAGTTTATGTGTTGGGATTGGGTAACACTAAGAGGGGGCATGAATCAGTGTTACAATACTTTATTGAATTCTTAAACTTGTTTATCTTCTTGAAACAACATATAAAGATATAGCATAAGATAAATAACCATGCAACATAAACAAACATAGGAGAATTCATAACACCATATTTTTTTTTGAGGAAACCATGTTAATGAAAAAACCTATGTGGGGATGGTACCCACAAATGTCTACACTATAAGTATAATAACCCTGTTAGGAGTTATGACCCTGTTAGGAGCCGAGTATTACAATAGGCAGGTCTTGGTTAAATGACATACTATATTAGAAGCCTTTTACAATGTGATCCCAATTAAGGAATCAAACCTGCTAGTAGTCCAAACCTATTAACTTAGGCAAGCAAACCCTATTAGGGGGTATGTGCAAGATCATGAGGGGCCAAAAAGTGGCGATGTAAAGAAATCCAATTTTCAGTCATCCAAAAGCACACAAAAATGTTGTTTCAAGTTGAATACACTGGTGTATATGACTTAATATAGTGTTTGCATTATGGAAACAAAGTCATATAGTGTTTTGGAGTCAACACACTTGATGAAGAAGATAAAAAATTGGCTAAGTGTTGAAGACTGGATAGTGTACAGAGTACCTAAAGATCAGAGCATCAACACACATGCATACAAAAAAATTATGGTATGTGCCCTAGAAGTTAAGTTGGAACCATAATATTCATGCTAAGTCCAAGAGTGCATGATCAGAAAATTTAGTATGAGGAAGATACCGAGAGTTCAAGTTGTACAAATAGTGAATGCCAGAGAAGATTAGAGCAAGCAGCCGACTGTTGGTATTTTGGTTTGTGGTTATATTATTATGTTGTAAAGGCTATGTGCCTATTTTAATTAGGTTTCTAATATGTAATTATGTTTGTTTTTAAAAACTCTTGAGCCAATTCAAATTAGAAGCGTTGTATGTAATCACTTAAATGGCCGACCTAGTTATTTGTTTTGTATGCGCATATAAATATGAGATGCGCCCATTGTAATTAGTATGAAAGTTCAGATAGAGAAAAGATAAGCATAGGAGAAGTGTGTGAAGATTTGATAAGATGTATTAGAGCTTTGCAAGAGGTCAAAGCATCAACACAACAAAGGAACTGATTAGACAAGTAGTGGCACAGTGATAGTTTATCCAGCAGATATAGTGTGTATCTGAGATCAGAAGGTTGTAGCCTTCACCACTCAAGTAGTGAGCTCTAGGAGAGTGTGTCCACACCCCTAACAAGGTTATTGTAAAATACTCCTAATAGGGTCCGACCCTTGACAAGGTTACTGTACTAAACACATTGTAAAGAAACTCCTAACAGGGTTAAGGATCTTCTAGAAAGGATCATAAAACACTAGTATAGAATACTAGTGGGTGTCAATTCCCATTGGGGTTTTTACCTATTTGGGTTTCCCCATAACCATATTGGTGTTATGTGTTGATTCCATGTTTCATGTTTATGTTGATGTTCATTTCAGTATTTAAGCATTCAAGTTTAGTTTAAATAATAAAGTAAAAAGATAAAATATAGTGAACACTAATTCAACCCCCCCCTCTCTTAGTGTTCCCATTCCTAACAATTGGTATTGTAAGAATTTGCAAATAGCTAATATTGAAACAAGATCAAGAGGTTGAAGAAAAGCACAAGAGAGATAAAATATGAATGCAAAGATGGATTGAATAGATCCAATGAATTAATGATATTCACCAATTGATTGAAATGATTACATAATAGGCCTCCTTATATAGGAAAAGTGATATGAGAGAATGATAAGGAGCTAATAAGCTATCACCTATGCTAGGTGTAATCACATGTCCACCAAATGTGGACCATCCTCCAATATGCAATAAAGTATGTGCATTGGATTAGGATGATAATGTGATAAGAGCACGAAAGGTGGATCTCACACACAATGAGGTATGTGAAGACAACTATCACACCTAAAGTGGAATTTCTCCTACACCATGTGCTTAATAGATGTGCACACTCCTAGGTGTCTCAATCACAACTTACTATGCAATGCATTATCCTAAGTAAGATTAGGTTAAGTGTAATTAGGAATAATTAATTACACCAACACCCCCCCTTAAGTGCAACTTAGGGGAATGCACTTAAACTCACAATGCAAGATGGGTCCCGACTACTAGGCCATGTTAGGTACCCATGTACAAGATGCATGAAATGCATAACTCTCATAAAGTGGAGAAAGAGGGAATACCTCATGGGAAAAACCCTGCCCCAAAAAGAGAGAAGAAAACAAGATGCATGGATGGATGGAGTGCTCAAGAACCCCCAAGAACTACATACATCATGTCTATAAAAATAAGTATTCCCCCATAAGAAGGATAGTTAGGGACATAATATCCCCCCCATAATGTAGAAGCTCCCATGTTGATGAAGAGTACCTACAAACAATAGATAAGCCAATGCTTACAAGAAACATGTCTCCCCTTGGGAAGAAATAGATACATCAAGTGACGAAGAAGCCAATCCATGTGCAAATGGAATGAGGAAGAAGATGAAGGTCTCCATGTATGAATCTCTAAAAACTGAGTAGGAATCTCCAAGCTCAAAGAATCTATCACTTCATGTGACAAATCAAGTGAATAAGGAGAAGAATCAAGTACACCAATCTCCAAAGAAGGTGAAGAAGTGTCCCCATCTATGATGAAACTATCATCAAGGGAAAGAGAAACTCCCTCATGTATGTCTTCCAAATCTGCATCATGAGAATCAACAAATATTGAAGATGCATCCAAGTAGTCATAACACTCTGCAAGATCTGAAACACTCTGATCATCCTGCTGAATAGTAGAGCCCATGTCCGAAGAAACAGGAAGTGGAGGAGTAGAAAGATCAACACTTGTCTCAAAAACAAAATGATTCAAGTGCCCAAAATTCTCCTCATAATGATCCCTTGGCAAAGGGATGGGTACATCATGAATATCATCATCATTATCAACAAAAGTAGGAAAAGAATACAAGTGGGATGTATGATCAACAACTCCCATGGCTATGACATCTCTAGTCTCCATGTCCCTAATGTAGACATAATTAGGAGTGAACCCAACAATTTTACCTTGTGCCCCATGTGTGATATGGTAAATAGAAAGAAGATTAGTGGTCAAGGATGGTACACAAAGAACATCATTAAATGTCCCTTCTCCCATAGGAATAGAACCTTTCCAACAAACTCTCATGAATGTGTTGCTACCCATCAAAATATTAGGAGAATCACAAGGCTCAAAAGAAGAAAAAATATCCATAGAAGATGCCATATGATGTGATGCACCTGAATCAAGAATCCATTTACCTTGCTCAGGATGTGTGGAAGCTATGAATGCTTGTCCTTTACCTTTATCTTTGGATGATGATGGAGATGTAGAAGCTATCGATTATGTAGAAGAAGGAGCAGACACTGATGAGGGAAACTTAATTTTGTGTTTCTGAATAATGTGAGTTAGCTCATTAATCTTCTTTTGAAAACACTTATGCTCATCATGTCCTAACTTTTGACAATATGCACATTTATCTCTCTTTCTTCTAGATGATTCCTCTCTTGAAGAGGACTTGGATTTAGTACTTTTTGGTGAAGAAGATTCATTACCTTTTTCATGAGGCTTAGGATCATTATTGTGTTTCTTTCCTTTTCCATTAGAAGCCTTTGATGTAGACTCACTTGTAATCAATGATTGATGTGTGGAAGGCTTCAACTGACCCATGTGTGCCAACTTTGCTTGTTCCCTTGTGAGCTGCGCTACAAATTCATCAAGAGAGGGAAATTTGTATGCACTACCAAGAGCATCCATAGTATCATAGAATGTAGAAACAAAGATTGAATATTTAGGACCAAGTATGGAAAGAATAGAAAAGATCAATTGTTCATCCCCTTTAACAATGCCACATGAAGAAAGCTCTGATCTAATAGTATTGAACTTAGAGAAGAAATCTTGAATATTGTCAAAATCCCTAGGATTAAGAGCTATGAGATCATTCTCTAATTTGAATTTTCTCATTCTATCAGGTTTACCAAAGAGTCCTTCCAATGTGATCCAAGCATCATGAGGATGTGTGCAAGATGCAATATGAAAGTGCAAGTCACGAGAGATGGATGATCTAAGAGAGCCAAATGCTTTATCTTTTTTATCAAACCATTTTATCCTTTCTACAACACCTATTTGAGGTTCTTGATCCTTCCCAAGAGTCATTCTAAGCAATCCAAGACTCAACAAATGATCGCTTAAATAATCTTTCCATTCATGGTAGTTATATGGAGTGAGGATTTTAACCTTTGAATTATCCATATTAACACCAAATAATGACTGATAACTACTGATAAATTTTTCAAATGACTGATGCAAATTAGAAAACTGAAGTCCAAGGATTAACCAAGTGCAATTATAGCCCCAAAATAGCCTATTTCTGAAAGTGATATGTCTACCAAAAATCACTCAAATCTGATTACAGATCTAGAAAGTAGACAAAAAATTATGCACTTTCAAAAAAAATTTCACCTCAAAATGTTACCGTATGTGCCCAAACGAAGTCCTGGAAGTCGCAGAAATCAGGAATAGACAGGAAAAGTCAAAAAGATCTGCAATTTATGAGAAATGAGGCCACAAAAATGAAAAATCAACATCACCACTAGAAAATTTAGGAAATTCTACCCAATTTCAAAAAAAATTACACCCGATTTGGAGCCTGGATGACCAAGTTATGGCCTCTCAAAGATTGACTGTCAAATCAAAACTGTAAATGGTGAAGGGTAGAAAATTTGCAAACTCTGCTGACATCAGAAAATTGCTAGGTTAAATATAATGGTCATACAGTTGTCAAAAAAGACCCAATTTCACCTGTGATGATAGCTAGACGGTCGTCAATTTTAGCATAGCGAAAAAGGTGACGTAGGCAAAAAATGCCCCCTCTGGATGATGTGGCAGTGATGTGGCATCAGTATATGACGTGTCTTTGGATAAAAATCTAATTGGGGCACGTGTCTTCCTTGTGGTGGATGACTATGCACAGTTGGCCCCGCGTGGCATAGTCTGGGAGCTCTGCGTGGACTTCGGATGGCCGTGTGGCCCGAGCGGAGACTGGGCAACGATCGTCTGCGGTGGGCAGAGGAGGTGGTTTGAGGTGGTGTGTCACTTCAAAGCGGTGGGCGGTAGAAGGGCCGCGCTGGAGTGAAGACCGTTGGTTGGATGGAGGCATGGAGGCTGGAGCGGCGCGCGGGAGGATGGCGAACTGAGGAACCAGCGGTGATGCTGGGACTTTAGTCCCACATCTGCCGCACCGAAGGCTTTTGAGCCTTTTATATGTTGAAACACCTACAAATTGAAATGAATAGAAGTGAAGGTAGGCTTGGTTCGGTCTCTTGCTTATGTTGTTAATGTGTGGGCATGTGCGTGCTCTGCTATTGTGGTGTATGATGGTGACGTCACACCTGTGTCAATTGACAGGGAATATTCTCTGTCGCACTTGAGCATATATGGCGTATACCAGGCCCGCAGTAAACAAATCTTTTGCATAAAAAAATAATTCTGACTAATATTCAGAATTACAAAAAATATTATATTTTTTAAAAAAAAAACTGTACCAGTGAGGCAGATCAGGCCATACGGTCTGATTTGTAATTTTTTTTTTGCCTCAGATTAGACTTTCATTGAATATGGGCAAGTTTATAGTCAATTTTAACCAAAACAACCTCCCAGATGCAATGGTGAGGTCAGATCTTCTCCATGATGCCTCTATCACATGCTGGTTTCCAGATCTGAGATTTAGACCTTCAAACTTGCAAGATCTCTCCAAATCCGCTAATCAATAACACTCAAATGGCTCTAATACCATGTAAGAATTTGCAAATAGCTAATATTGAACCAAGATCAAGAGGTTGAAGAAAAGCACAAGAGAGAGAAAATATAAATGCAAGGATGGATTGAATAGATCCAATGAATTAATGATATTCACCAATTGATTGAAATGATTACATAATAGACCTCCTTATATAGGAAAGGTGATATGAGAGAATGATAAGGAGCTGATAAGCTATCACCTATGCTAGGTTTAATCACATGTCCACCAAATGTGGATCATCCTCCAATATGTAATAAAGTATGTGCATTGGATTAGGATGATAATGTGATAAGAGCACGAAAGGTGGATCTCACACACAATGAGGTATGTGAAGACAACTATCACACCTAAAGTGGAATTTCTCCTACACCATGTGCTTAATAGATGTGCACACTCCTAGGTGTCTCAATCACAACTTACTATGCAATGCATTATCCTAAGTAAGATTAAGTTAAGTGTAATTAGGAATAATTAATTACACCAACAGGTATCAAAGGTCTGGTCCTCAACGAAAAAGTTTAACCACTTGAGGAGATCATGGACAAAATAGAAATGAAACATCTGAAAAGAAATCTTGAAGCTACTCTGAAGACCTAGACAGATCTGAAAAAGAAATTGAAGAACTTAAAGAAAAAGTTAGTGATGCTCAAGTAGTCATCAAAAGGCTAAGAAAAGATTTGAAAGAATGCTCTACCAGTGATTTAAGGATAATGATCAAGAAGCTAAATGAAGAAAATTCATCCCTGAAAGAATAGATTGGAGAATTGGATCATAAGCTAACCAATAACCAAGATGTCTATAATGAATAGATCAAAGAGAATCTTGAATTGAATGAAGAATTGAGGCAAGCAAACATGGAAATTTTGGAGCAAAGAAACAACAAAGAAAGCTTGGAATCTGAATTGAAAGAGGCAAAGAATCACATTGATAAATTTCACACCAGTTCTGATTTGATATAATCTCAGTTTTATGCAAGAAGACTGAAAGGAGATACTAGTTGTATTGGATACAATGAAGCACAAAACCATATTGACAACATGCGAGCAAGAATGAAAATGGAAGAAAACACCAAAGATGCTAAGGAGACTAGAAGTCAGACTAAAGATCATAATAAACCATCCAAGAATGAGCGCAAGCTAGTAGATCGAACTTATTATGCATGTAACAAGAATGGACATATAGCAAGGAACTATATAGAGGTAAGACCTTTCACTGGTTATTGTTATTCATGCAATAAATCTGGTCATAGAGCTATGAATTGCAAGAGAAGTCAAAAGAACAAGACACAACATAATCAAAGAAATTAGAATCAGCCATATATGAGGAGTTCTCAGAATGTTACATGTCAGATATGTAACTATAATGGTCACTCAGCAAGACAGTGTAAAATGGTGACCCATGTCAATGCACCGAGGGATATAAGGCTTCTAGTCATTTGTCACTCTTCTAACAAGGATGGACACATCTTAAAGTTTTGTAGATCAAGGATGCAAGGTTAGGAAAGCCCTAAAAATCCCAAAGAACTAGTATTGGACATTGAAGGAGAAGTTAAGTTTGTAAAAGCTTCAGATAATGTGAGCATGATTTGGTTAGAGGTAAAGAAGGATAAGGTTGATTAATATGTATTGGATGCATCTATAGTGGATGCACCCTCTACATTAGGATGAATGGCCCTTAGGGTCATAGGGGGAGCTAATTTAGCTCTAGACCCCTGCGTGGCTAGTGTACTCACTCTCATAGTATGCACCTTTGGACTTAACCTTTTAGAGACTAGAAGAATCTATGTGCAAGAGTGCACTAGCAGATTGTTTACAGAATGAAAGTTATAAATTTTCAGTGATAGTCTGGTTTACGCAGCAAGCATTAATGGCAAAATTTCCACTTTCAAGTACATAGTGTCATGCCCATCAAAAACCTGACTAAAACACACCAATTTTTTTATTTTTTTTAGCATAATAGATCTAAATTAATGTTACAAGTTAACGGGATGATCTTTGGCAATAGAACTCAAAGGCTTCGTAAGATCAAATTTGTTAGCTAGAGATAGTCACTATGAGGACACTAACACATAAAGATATAATCCAGGGTTTCAAAAAGGTGATGAAGTTGCAATCAAGTTCATTAGGAATAGATCGGTCAATTCTCGATAGCATAAGGTGATCCCATCAAGGACCATCCTAGGATACCCGATAAGGTTGACCTATCGTTATTTGAATTATAAGTGTAACCCCTTTCAAGGAATTAACTAAATGTTATTCATTCAAGTTTAGGTCACCCCCCCTAGTTATTACTAGGTCACAACCGGGGATAGTCTAATTCTCAAGACTTATTTTATTAATGTTGTCAAGAGGGTTACTAATTGTAAGAGGTTTCGTAAATTTAAATTTAACGAACGTTACGTCATTAGGATAGTTATATAGGTTAATGCATAGAATATCCTCTAAGTAATGTCCTTATAATCGTTTGATTAATGATTTCGATATGCTAGACTAACATCCACAATCTGGTTAAAATTATAAGATATTATATACCGATCCAAAATTTGACAAGTTATAATAAGCAATTAATTGGTGATTATAATTATATGAAACATATTGTAAACATCATTTTCTTGACGTGGATATCATCCAATTATTAACATTATGAATATCATTAATTATTATATATTGAATTCGAAAGGTCCAAGCTATAATCTCCTAATTTAGATTCCAATTGAAAGTTTATAGCAATCTAACGAGGTATGAATGGATATACTCACAAAGTATAATATACTGATTAAGCAATATGGTCATTAACCGTGTAATTTAGTATGAAAATGTCATTTAATCTGTATTTATTTAATAATTTTAATCAAATAATATATCTATTTAATAATTAATAATTATCATATATTAACTAATTAATATGACAATAATTATTTAATATACTATAATAAATTAATTATTAAAATACACACACACACACACACACACACACACACACATATATATATATATATATATATATATATATATATATATATATATATATATATATTTCTCAATAATTATAATTTGTAAATTAACTAATATAACATTAATCAATTAACATCCTATAATGAATTAACTATTAAAAAAATATATATATACCAATTAATAATCCAATTTAAAAAAAAAATCAATTAAAAACATAACTAAATCAAGTATATCAAATCCCTATGTTAAACAAGCTATCACCTAATAATTACTACCTAAAACCTAGCTACCACCTACCCCTACTCTCCCCTATCTACTTCCTATCCCATTCCCCCACGTGGCAAGAGAGGGAGGGAACTTAAAAAAAAAGAAGCCATGCGAAAATCAAGGGAGGAGACTGTCATAAAACAAAGCAAGGTTTAGGGATAATATTAACTAGGTTACAAGTCCCAAGTTCAATGCCCAAAAGCCAACGCAAGATTTTTCTTAGGAGTGAATAAAGGTGAGGTCTTGGGGTTTTGGGCCCACCCAAAACCATTCCCAAATGCTTGGCCCATTAACAAATGCCTGTCCAAAGTACCACTCACGTAGGTTTTGAAGGGTTGTTTTGAATGTGACAACTTAGACTTGAGTGTAGAGACTAGTACACTCAATGGTAGTTTATAGGTCCATAAAAAGGTAGCACTTAGAAAGCATAAAGGCTATGACTTGGATACCTGCGCCCATATCATGGGAAGTGCCCTTTTTAATTTTGTTTATTGTTAATTTTGATTTTGACAAAGAAAGGCTAGTCTTGTTTATATTTTAATTATATATTGCATTTCAAAGATTATGTGGAAAGTTTTAAATAATAAAATAGTCTCTGTGGCAATGGAATTTTTATGGGAAATTTTCCCATACAAATTCCAGAGACCTGTAGGTCTCAATTGCCAACTTCTCATTTTTTTCTTACCTTTGTTTTATTCTTCTAATATTTTGTTTGATGTTTGCATATAAATTTCTCCTTCATACTTGATTTATTTAGATAGTTTGTTTATGGAAGGTTATGATGTTGGTAACTCTTCCAATCTTATTAATATTCCTAAAGTAGTATATTAGTGATCTGATTGTTGTTAATTGAGCAACTAAACTATTGATTCTCATTTACATTGGCATATCCAAATAATCATTTATTTTGCAAAGGAGTAGGGTGAGAGAGTGATAAATTCATTACTTGTTTTCATTTAGCATGTACATATAATGAAATTCAAATAGAGATTGATAACATAAAGATAATCTCACTTATCCTTTCTAAACCTCTCTCTCATTACTATAATGAAACAAATGACATTATCAATAAGGAAAATATAATTCTACATTAACCATCATAAGCTACAATTCCTTTTAATTGCAATAAAATGAAATCTCACTTTTCCATTATAACAATGATTTTAAAGATACATATTCCATTCATAGTTTTCTAAAATTTTGATATTGAATGAAGCAAAGAGACTTCCAAAAACAATAACTTCCATGATTCTGCATCATTTTCTCATAATACATTACACAACACTTTGACTTAAAACATAACTTGGAGAGTGAAACTCCATCACAAAATTTTACAAAGCTCTTGGATATCACAAGGTATCTTTACAAAGTTTCAAACACATATCAAAACTCCAACATAAAAATGGTAACATCTTCAAATCTCACAAGATACATCTCCAACCAAGGAATCTTCAAGGCTCCATAATCCTGCAAATAAACACAAGCAAAGACCAAGGAGAGCTCACCTCCCATCCAAGGCTCCAAAGAGCCACCCCCGAGCTTGGGGAAACACCACATGACAAGGTGACAATCAAGCATTCCTCAACAACATTACATGAAATAACAACACAAAATCTTCCCTCCCAAGGCTTTTACAAAGAGTCATAATAGGACTCATGAGAGGGTGAAGGTGGAACCCAATAAGAGGAGAAGCACATCTCAATGTTGAAGATTAGCCATTACTTGGCTATCTCAACACCTATTTTTCCACACAAACATTCACTTCTCAATCCCCTTATGACCCCCAAATTTTTACAAAATAAAATCTGAGATGGCTACATGGAGCCCCATAACTTCCATGCATGCATCCCTCTCCTTTCCAAAGGAGAGACTCTGCACTCTAATTTGTCCCAATGAACTCCCTTCACCCTCATGGCTACTCTTCCCTCCCAAGGGTGAGTTTGGCCATGAGACTCCCTAAAAAAAAAAAAAATCATATCAACACATAAATGAAGCAAACCACCAAGAAAACAAGAAAGAAACTACACATTACAAACAAGAATCATGCTTACTACAAGCACATGATTCTCTTACATATACACAAAAGAAAATAACATAGATTTCACAACTCAAGAACAAAATTCACTACAACAACATGCTATCACAACTTTCTCCATTATTACAACACTAAGATCATACATACATTGAAGTAAGAAGACAAGATTTGCATTCAAGAATACTAGCTTACAAGAGAGCATTTCTTTTTTTCAACATAACAACAAAATAAGAGAGTAAGAATGAGTGTCCACCAACCTAAAGTCCAAGCTTAAAGGAGGATAGTTGTAGTAGAGCAATCCACTTTTCCAAACCTTCTCCAATTTAGCAAATCTCCAAATCTAGAGATTGGGTGTCAACCTTTTCCAAAGGAAGAGGGCCCTCTAAAAAGGCCTCCACACACTCTCCTATGGATAAGGCTTGCATTCCTATTGGGTGGTCTTCCCAAAAGCTCTTACAAGGTTTCCAATTTTGGCCTCTAACAATGGTAAACTAAAAAGGTGGAAAGAGGACTTCCTTCTAAGTGGGTGGTGATCTATCCAAAGCTTGGTCCCAAAAGTTGATTCTCGTCCATCTTGGGAAATCAACTTTTGGATGGGTCATTTGGTCAACCAAGGGTTATCCTTTGGTGAAAAATGACCCTTACCCTATGGTATAACAAGTGGGGTAACTAAAAATGGTCAAAACTCTCCCCTAGGTGCCTTTTTAACCTTCCAAAAGTGCAAGCAAAGTTCAAATTCGAAATTCAAGGATTAGACAACACTCTAAGCTCTCTAATCAAGTGGTCTTCATGGGTATCCTAAAGGTACCTTCCTAGGTTAGTGTTCAACCAATCCCCAAGTGGACATGTCATGGCCTCATGTACACACATGTGTCAAGTGACACAATACAAAAAGACACTTCACATGCCATGTATATATCCACTTGGGCTCTCTCAAAATAACATTCACAAATACATATAAATCAAAAAAAACATTCATGCATCACACTTTACAAAATAAATACATCACAATGAGGTTATTGGCTTCTCACTAGAAGCAACCTTGGCTCAACAGATATTCACAATAGTCGCTGTGATGATTCCCCGAATTTCCATGGCCTATCTCCCTGCACACTCAATTCCAATATCAGTAGTCCAAGGAAATTAAAAATGAACATGTAAATACATAGCATTAGTAATCATGTAATTCATCTGACAATTCATAAATCAATAGATTATCCACAACATACAACTCATCTTAAATACTTAATTCAATTAAATTCAAACATAAACATCGCATTCATACATAATTCAATTTGTAATTAAACTTCATCATCATAAATGTTCATAAATTAAAATTAAAACATACATGTTAGTCTCAAACCAATGCCTCAGTGATCATCATCTAATCGTAATATAATGTCCATCCAATAACTAAGTGATAAATCACATCATAAGGTACCAGTAAAATCCATAAGACATCAAAATATAATCATGAAATATAGCTATGTCAAATGCAGAACTGAATGGCTATAATAGGCTCGGGGTGAGACCTCACACATAGAAGCTTGTAAATCCCTCATTGCATTCAAATTCAAAGTGATTGGAGAGCAGAAGAGCCCTTGCATTTGGCTATGAAGGATCACAAATTGATTCACCAATGATTGATAGTACATTTGATCGATTACAGAAACCCTAGTTCATCATGCCGATTCAGAAGATTTTTGAGATTACTTGGAAAGCGATATACAAGTAAGTAATTTTTACTCCCATTGTATTTGATGTGGCAGAGAAGAAGAGATATGTGTTTAAGAGACATCCATTCAAGTCCACATTAGATGACCTAGAAGGTGCATTCTCTTGCACTCCTGTGGGTGTTATGCATGTGGAAGATTTTAGGCCATACATATACTGCAAAAAGGAAACAGTAGGTTTGGATAGAATAAGAGCACACATGGAAACAATGATGACACCTAATAGAACCTTCATGGATGATTATTCATAGTTGGATAGTCATCCTATAGTGGAATATGCTACGACATATGAGTTATATGAGTCAGAATGGATCAAGATCCTAGTCAGCAAGATCCATGATGACTTATTTTGGATAGGTGAAGTACCGGTGAGGATAAGAGGAGATTTAATTCATGAGATGACATGACTCTCAAGAATAGGCATCATTCTTCTAGTGGGCAAGGACACTAAAAAACTTGTAGAATAGGCTTGCAAATCAAGAAGTGATAGGCGTGGAATGGAAATAGAGCCTATAGAGGAGAAATACATCAAATTGATGTCCATGATACTGGGATACAAGTTCCAACACACCAGTAGAGTAAACAGTGCGTCAACAACCACCATTCTAGCAGCAATAAGGTTGGTAAGAGAGAATGGTGAGCTTAATCTTTGTGAGATCTTGTGTGCACAACTAATAGACAAAATTAAGGCCATCAAGCATGACAAGACCAACATATTTAGGTTTGGGTCTTTAATAATTTACATGTACTTCCATATTCTTGGAAAGGTGTCTGATTTGTATCTAGACAAATTTGTTCCCACAATGCCCTAGATATCTCTCAAGGCATGTACTAAAAGTACATTAAAGGATTACATGATACTAGAGTTGAAGACATTTAGAGCCAAGATGCAGATGAGATATAGAATACCAGAGAGTATTGTAGAGAAATACAAAGATAGTATTTTTTTTATGGTTGAGACTGATACAACATGTATGGAGGCTGTTGAAACAAGAACAACGTGGATTCATCCATTGGAATATGAATTGGAAGAGCCTATTCTAGAGGCTTAAGCTCAAGTTCTTTTGTTAGAACCTAAGAACCCCAATGAACGTACATGGAGGACTTATGAAGAGAAAATAAGAGAAGTAGATGTTGTATTGAACATCACAGCAACAAATAGAAAAGTTGCCAAGGCTACTTTGGAGATTTTGAGAATTCATGGAGTGTCTCAAGAAAACCTAGACAAAGCAAGGCAAGAGAAGATTGCTTTGGAATTAGAGAACACAACTACATCAAAGATAGAATCTGATGACCCAAAGATGAAGAAGGAGAAAATTGAGAAATTTGATGATCAGAAGGGTAAAACAAATGATTCTCCTTCTATGCCCAAGGAAACCATTGACGTTACAGCTCCTCCTGAGTATAAGGCAATGCCTAAGAGGAAGAAAGAGATTAGCACAGGTCATCCATCCTCTCGAGTAACAAGGAATAGGAAGAATACTCCAACACCCCTAGAAGTAAGCTTCAAACCTAGTCTAAGTGTGTTGAGTACAAGGATCATTGATGAAGGCAGGATAGATCAAGTAGGGAAGTTCTATGAAAACTATAGTGAAATTGACAAGTTATAAATTCATGGAATGATTGTCAAACATATGCTGAAGTTCAAAAAGATAGTCTTAGAACTAAAAGCTATGATTCCAGATAATGTGTGGAACATCCTAGAATTCCAAAAGAGACAGGCCATTGAAGAGGACCTAAGGATAAGGGAAAAGACATTAGATGAAGCACTCCCAGTATGATCGTTAGAAGGGAAGAAGTTATTTTTAGATCTGGTGAAGCTGCATCTTAGAACCAAGTCAAGGACTTTACATATAATGGATAAAAACTATGAATTGGTGGCTAAGGAAATAGAGAAAGTATTTGAGAAGGTCTTCATGAACAACCACATGTACCCATCTATTGCGCCTATACCTCAAGTGCCCACATAGGAATTCAAGGTGGCAGAGTCCACTAATGTACCTATGACAGGTCCCCAGGACTCAACACCTTCAGTTGAAACAAAAATAGTGGAATAAAAGTCTACACCCATGAAAAAGTCACTAAAGGATAGCACCATCATTATTGATAATGTAGAGATAGCCATGGAAGCCACATATAAAGACCTAGACAAGTTTGAAGAATATTTTGTGAGTACACAAGAAGCTAAAATTCTATGCGGTGACAACTCACCTAAGTTGCAAAAAGAGGAAGTATTAATTAAGGACATAACAGATAAAAAGGAAGATGGAAAGGTAGAAGAAAAGAAAGGAGAAGAAGAGATAAAAATAAGTGAATCAAAAGATAAGCCTTCTGTTGAAATAAGAGTTAAACAAGAAATGGTGGATAGCACTCCCATTACTCCATCACCCTCAGCAACATTGTTGTCATGTTTGAAACCTAGCAAAACTAGTTTGGATTCATGGGGAGAAGAAGACCTGATCAAGATCAGTGTCTTAGCTATGGAGAAGGCCAAAGAGAAATGGGTAATGAGGAATCCCCTCTTTGTATAATCAGTAAATATCTTGAACAACCTGTTACCAACAGATAAGAAAGTGTCCAAGGTACACTTTGTTGATGATGTAAGTGCAATTCTTTCACAATTCAAGAGTAATTTCTCTAAATTGGAAGAACCAAAATCATTAGTTGCAGAGGAGAAGTATATGAAAAAAAGGCTAAATGAGCTGGTCACTAACTTCTCATTTGACCTCAGTTCACTCAAAGTTGGACAAGCAACTTTGAAAGAGTTTGCAGCAAAAGGAAGAAAAATCATTGTTGACTATATGGATCAGGACAAGTTAACTGATGATCATTGCAAGAAGATACAAGAGGTAGAAGAAATGATAGAGTAAGTAAAGAAAATAATGAAAGACCCATCCACTATTGTAAATATGTACAACAATGTATATCAAGGACAAATTAACAGGATTGAGAAGGCAAAAAAGGAGATGTCAAAAATAAGGGCTAGGCAAACACAACTTAGAAATGCTCTTGCACCCTCACTAGATATACTCAATTAGAATATCAAGGAGATAGATGCCACCATGGTGACATATGATGATGGTCCTAGCATAGATTTAGAGAAGATGGAGAAGCTATAGTATGCACTATGCGTCCATCTCCAGATTGTTAATTCACTGATTACATTTTGGAAGAAAGAGATCCAAAACTTATAGATAGGATATCCAGATGTTCTCTCATTGTAAGTATTTGTGGATATAGTTTTGAAGAACCTTTTTCATTAATATCAAAGGGGGAGTATGCATAGAATATGGGTTATAGATATGTATAAGGGAGATATAAGATAGAATTTTTTTGTATTAATGGATAGTTAGCAACTTTGCCATATTCCTTTGTTGCCATCAATGACAAAGGGAGAGATTGTTGGCAAGTTGACTACACTAGTGTATATGACTTAATATAGTGTGGTCATTATGGAAAAAAAGTCATATAGTGTTTTGGAGTCAGTGCACTTGATGAAGAAGATCAGAAATTAGCTAAGTGTTGAAGACTGGACAATGTACAAAATACCTAAAGATTAGAGCATCAACACACATGCATACAATAGAATTATGGTATGCACCCTAGAAGCTAAGTTGGTAACATCATATTCATGTTAATTCTAAGAGTGCATGATTAGAAGATTCAGTATGAGGAAGATACAAAGAGTTCAAGTTGTACAGATGGGTATGTGCAGGATCATGGTATGCCAAAAAATGGCGATGTGAAAAAAACTTATTTTTACTCATGCAAAAGTGCACAAATAGATTTGTTTACTTTTTAGTAGGCCTAGGTGTTAGTACACCTAGCCAAACCAAAAGCTAATCCTTAGGGCATTATTAGATATCCGATATTTGCCAGTGATTATAAATCACTATACCCAACCGCGTCAACATTTTTTCATTGTAAAAACATTGAACACAGTTAGGTTTCAGATATCCGGTCTCCAATCCCCTATCTAATTTTTCCTAAATTACCTAGGTAAGTGAAGTTTCTATTTTTTATTTTTTTTATTGTTTTTTATTATTTTTTATTGTTGTTAAATAGAAATATATAGTTTTTTATATAAAAATGAGGGTAGTAATGAGTTTTTGTATTGTTTTTTAAAATTCATTGTAATTATCTATTTTCTTTCATTGTTATCAGACATGGAATTAGAAAACCCTCCTAATTATCCTAAAAACAATCTAGATCCACCTCCTGATAGTCCCCGACCTCTAGAAGGCATACCTATCACAAACGCTGATTGTTTAGAAGATCTAATAGGAGATAATCTAAATGAGCTTAGAAGGTTTCAAACCACATATGCCAATATGCCCACATTACTCCCCATATTTATGACATTGAACACAATTATTGAAAACATAGAGAAACTTACACAACAACATAATGTTGCACTTCTTTGGCGTGATTCTATGCATGCCTAGTTTGATGATGGGCTGATTATGATCAAGTCATGAACCTAAATATAACAAAACATAACATAGCTAATCTTTTTGTGGATCCTAAAACTGGTCTAAAAGTAGACCCTAAAAAAACAAGGTTGTCAATTAAATGGTGCACAAATAGTGCAATATGTGACAACTTTTGGGACCGTTGGTGGATGCTTTTTGAGACCAAACCAGGGTGTAGGTTTAGGCACTCTACAAGATAGGGCATCTTCACAATGGGTGAAATCCTGCATATATGTCCCCCCTCCCGAGATTTCACCACTTCCCATAGTGCAGCCTCTAGACATTATTGATGAGGCTATCTGACAGACTATTCGAGCCATTCACATGTTGAGTGATCTGCTAGTTACGCAGAGCATAAATTTTTTGCCTCCTCGTCCTGATGCTTTTTGCGCTTCCATGAGCTCACATGTTTGTGTGGCCCACACTTGTGTTATATGGAAAAATATTTTCCTTGGTCCCTTGACTGATAGTGATACATATCATTTAGGCTTCGATGGGGATGATTCTACACAACACACTATAGGCACTAAAGCAGCTCATGGAGATGTGCATCAGGAGCCTATAGTACCATGGACTCCCACTATTATAGTAAGGGTTAACCATTCACTTTTTACATTGTTTTTAAATTTTATTGTTCATATTTTTAGTAGAATTTCCTTATAATAATTTTCCACTTATATCTTTTTATGTGTTACATTTATGTTTAGTTGATGATAGAGGAGGAGATGGCACAGGTGGAGGGGTCCACGCTTTCAGCCATATCATTTGGTCTTGACTCTTCCATGGTACATATGTTTTAATGTACTCATTGGTTTCCTTTTAAATTATGATAATAGTATATGTACATTGTTTTCTAATTTTTATGATCATCTTTTACATATTGATGTAGGTGTCACCAATTTCCACCGGGGGGCAATGTGAGGGGGTGCAGGTGTCAGCTATCGATAAAGGAAAGGTAATTAATTAATTTAGTTTGTTTATGCATACATGTATACTTGTCAATTGTGCATACTTATTTTTAATTTACATGGTTTATTTGACAGAGAGTGGCATGTGATGATGTCGTGAGACCCTATCATCATGATAGAGTGATAGGCATATCCATTCAGAGTGATATCCCCATGGTACGTACATTTCTAAAGTTATTTGTGTGTATTTTTCTATCAAGTATATATAATATGGTCAAGTTATGATAATATGAAGTATCTATTTAACTTTTTTAGGTCACTCCTACTTTGAGGGAGCCAGAATGATAAGGGTTTGTATCGCTAATGACTCAGCCAACAATCCTTGAAGAAAGTTCAAGAGAGGTAAGTATTAATGTTAATTCAGTTATTTTGTAAATATATATTTTCTACCAAGTTTTTAACATTAAAGAGTATAACTCATAGATCAATCTCAAGTTCGCAAACATATACAGGTGGGAGTCATCATTGGTGGCACTATTCCTATGCTACCTAGGACATATATTAGGTCTCCTTCCCATGGGAGGAGATAGAGAGGTGAGGTATATGAGAGTTCAATTTTAGTTTAAATTTTATTTATTATTGACTATGATTCTGAATTTTAATCTAACTTGGGGTTTCACTTTTGTGTTTGAATGTAGGATCCATTAGAGCCAAAGAGTACTTCAAAGAGGCTTCATTTCGATGATCCACCAATAGATTAGGATGTCCTAGAAATATTTTTAGTTGAACTTCTTATTTTGAGATGTCATATGACATATTTTGAGATGGCATATGCCACATTGTATCTAGATATGTTGACATATAAATATGTATAGAATTATTGTTCATTTTGATATATATATGAAACTTGATATTTGATCCAATTTGTTAATTGTGTGTTCATTTATTCATTGTTAGTATGTAAATATGCTTGTCTATATGTACTCATGTGTACAATTTATGCCTTAAGTATATTCATGTATATTCAAGTACAATATTCATAACCTAAATTCACGTGTATGGGCTATGTGCATGACTTAAGAGAATTCATGTTGTATGCTTTATAATTTGTGTGCTACATGTATGCTTCATGACTTAAGAAAATTTATGTGTACGCCTTATGTGCTATGTGTGTTCACACGTGTAATTCATCATTTGAGGTATATAAGGATATCTAGTAAAGTGGTTTTAAGATTTGTAAAATTACCATTTACTCCCAATGGATAAAAGACTTCAAATTGGCATAATTACATAATCAAACACCCTTTTGGCAATAATCAAACACCCTTTTGGCCATATCAAAACATATTGGTCTTTTGGACAAAATATCAGTACTCTGCCTGTACCCCTGCAAATACACTAGGAATGCCTAATAAACCTTGTATTATAGCATTTGATGGATCATGAATACCTCTCATGGGGTTTGAGTTAGGAGGCTCGATAGTTTGTTGACCAATCATGCTTAGTGCAACTTTCAATTGACCCTCACTGCAAGTTTTGGCATCGAGCGAGACTAGCGTGCCAAATTCAAACAAATTTGAATCTCCTAGAATGGAGAAAGGTTATTGTAGGCCTCATAAATACAATCCTATATAATCTCATAGATCTTTGATACCTCTCATGGGGTCTGAGCTACAAGCCTCAAAATTTCACTACCCAATTGTTCTTAGTGCACCTTGGGGATACTTTGGTCCGGCGTGGTTCAGAATGTTATACTGACTTAGTCATCAAAATGGGGTTGTGCCTAGCATTTACCCATCCAATCGGAGCTAATGGCATGGTCCATGCAGTGCTAGGATGAATGGTTTGAAAGTAATTCATTAGCGCAACTTTCAACTAACCCTCACTGCAAGTTTTGGCATGAAGCGAGACAGGCGTGCCAAATTCAAACAAATTTGAATCTCTCAGAATAGAGAGAAGTTATTGTAGGCATTAGAAATGTCATCTTGTAGCATCTCATGGACCTCTGATAACTCTCACAGGGTCTGAGTTATGAGTCTCAAAAGTTCACTGCCCAATCATGCTTAGTGCACCTTGGGGACACTTTGGTCCAGAATGTTTTGCTAACTTAATGGTCAAAACGGGGTTGTGTCTAGCATTTACCCATCCAACTAGAACTAATGGTGTAGTCCATTTGGTGCCAAGATGAATGGTTTTGAAGTAATCCATTGGCACAACTTTCAACTAACCCTCACAACAAGTTTTGGCATCAAGCAAGACTGGCGTGCCAAATTCAAAAAAATCTAAATCTCCCAAAAAGGAGATAGGTTATTGTAGGTATGAGAAACATCATCTTGTAGCATCTCATGAATCTTTGATACCTCTCATAGGGTTTGAGTTACAAGCCTCAAAAGTTTTCTTCCCAATTGTGCTTAATGCACCTTGGGGACACTTTGGTTTGGCATGGTCCGGAATGTTATGCTGACTCAGTGGTCAAAATGGGGTTGTGCCTAGAATTTAATCACCCAACCAGAGCTGATGGTATAGTCCAATTGGTGCTAGGATGAATGGTTTGGAAGTAATCCATTGGCGCAACTTTCAACTGACCCTCACTACAAGTTTTGGCATTAAGCGAGACTGACATGTCAAATTCAAAAAAAATTGAATCTCCAAAAATGGAGAGAGGTTATTGTAGGCCTTATAAATTCCATTGTGTAGCATCTCATGAATCTCCAATACCTTTCATAGGGTCTGAGTTATGAGCCTTGAAAGTTCACTGCCCAATCGTGCTTAGTGCACCTTGGGGACACTTTGGTTTGGCGTGGTCTGGAACATTCTGCTGACTTAGTGGTCAAAAAGAGGTTGTACCTAGTGTTTACCCACCCAACTAGAGCTAATGGAAGAGTCCATTCAGTGCCATGATAAATGGTTTACAAGTAATCCATTGGCGCAACTTTCAACTAACCCTCATTGCAAGTTTTGGCATTGAACGAGACTAGCGTGCCAAATTAAAATAAATTTGAATCTCCCAAAGTGGAGAGAGGTTATTCTAGGACTTAAAAAAATCATCATGTAGCATCTCATAGATCTTGAATACCTCTCATGGGGTCTGAGTTACGAGCCTTGAAAGTTCACTACCCAATCGTGCTTAGTGCACCTTGGGGACACTTTGGTTTGGCATGGTCCGGAATGTTCTGCTAACTCAGTAGTCAAAATGGGGTTGTGAATAGAATTTACCCACCCAAATAGAGCTTGTGGCATAGTCCATTTGGTGCTAGGGATGGTTTGGAAGTAATCCATTGGTGTAACTTTCAACTGACCCTCACTACAAGTTTTGGCATCGAGTGAGACTGGTGTGCCAAATTCAAAAAAAATTGATTCTCCCAGAATAGAGGTTATTATAGGCCTTAGAAACACCATCATGTAGCATCTAATGGATCTTTGATACCTCTCATAGGGTCCAAGTTATGAGCCTCAAAAGTTTTCTGCCCAATCGTGCTTAGTGCACCTTGGGGACACTTTGGTCCGGCATGGTCTGAAACGTTCTACTAACTCAGTGGTCAAAATAGGGTTGTGCCTAGCATTCACCCACCCAACTAGAGCTAATGGAATATTCCATTTGGTGCTGGGACTAACGGTTTGGAAGTAATCCATTGGCGCAACTTTCAACTGACCCTCATTGCAAGTTTTGGCATCGAGTGAGACTAGCATGCCAAATTTCAACAAATTTGAATCTCTTAGAATAGAGAGAGGTTATTGTAGGCTTGGGAAATGTAATATTTTAGCATCTCATGGATCTCTAATACCCATCATAGGGTCTGAGTTACAAGCCTAGAAACTCTGCTACCCAATTATGCTTAGTGCACTTTGGGGACACTTTGGTCCGGCGTGGTCTGGAATGTTCTGCTAACTCAGTGGTCAAAATGGGGTTTTACCTAGTGTTTACCTACTCAACCAAAGGTAATGGCATAGTACATTCACTGTTAGGACAAATGGTTTGGAAGTAATCCATTGTCGCAACTTTCAATTGACCCTCACTACAAGTTTTGGCATCAAGCGAGACTGGTGTGTTAAATTTAAATAAATTTGAATCTTCCAGAATAGAAAGAGATTATTTTAGGCCTTAGGAACACCATCTTGTAACATCTCATAGATCTCTGATACCTCTCACAGAGTCCAAGTTATGAGCCTAGAAAGTTCATTGCCCAATCGTGCTTAGTGCACCTTGGGGACACTTCGGTCTAGTGTGGTCTGGAACATTTTGCTGACTCAGTGGTTGAAATGGGGTTTTCCCTAACATTTACCTACCCAAATAGAGCTAATGGAACAATCCATTTGGTGCTAAGAAAAATGGTTTGAAAGCAATCTATTGGCGCAACTTTCAACTGACCCTTACTGCAAGTTTTTGCATCAAGCGAGACTGGCGTGCCAAATTCAAACAAATTTGAATCTCCTAGAATAGAGAGATTTTATTGTAGGCATCAGAAACACCATCTTGTAGCATCTCATGGATCTCTGATACCTCTCATGGGGTCTGAGTTACGAGCCTCAAAAGTTCACTGCCCAATCATGCTTAGTGCACCTTGGGGACACTTTGGTTCGGCGTGGTCCGGAACGTTCTACTGACTCAGTGGTCAAAATAGGGTTGTTCCTAGTGTTTACCTACCCAAATAGAGCTAATGGCATAGTCCATTCGATGCTAGGATACAATCCTTGAACACTATCCCTTCACCCAGGGAATCATCATTTTACTTTGGACACATTTGACCAATTTTGACTCAATGACTCCAATTATTACATTATTTGATGATACAAATGTAATGGAATTAAGACAATAGAAATGTATGGATACAAAATTAAGATGATACAAATTATATAATGATACAATATTCATAGTAAGGAAACACATTTTTTGCACTTTACATGGCATTAAGATGATACAAATGTGAGCGTTTAATATTTGCAAATCAACCCCATGGGCTCTTTTATATTTCCAATTTTGCATCTAATTTTGCATCAAATTTTTTATATACAAAATTTGGCATCTAAATATGCACATTACATTTGATTGTTGTTTTTATATACAAAATTTTGCATGTAAATATGCACATTACATTCGATTGTTGTTTTTATATACAAAATTTGGCATCTAACTATGCACATTACATTTGATTGCTAGTTTTATATACAAAATTTGACATCTAAATATGCAAATTACACAACTATATGTAAAAAATAAGTGTCCTTTCTTCTCCAATCCCTGCATTCAGAAGGCAGAAGAAAAGTTAATAGAGAATATAAGAAGTTCCCTTTTGGCATATAAATATGCAAATTACAGAACTATATTTTAACTTGAGTTGAACTTACCTATTGAAGTGTGCCTAAAGGGTCATCTCTTTACTTGAGAGTATTCAGTATTGCTTTATGATCAATAGTACTAATAGTCCAAAGTTCCTTTGTCTTTGGTTTTCCTTGATGTTTCAACAACTTAGCATTGGCTGCTATAAAAAGGTGTGAATACATGAGAATAGTTTTGTCCTTCTCATAGTCTTCAAACACAGGAATGCCATTATTTCTAATCATATATATGTGCCCAACCATGTTCCCACAACAACATGTGATCCTGTTGGATATGTGAACATATCATCATCTATCGTTGGTTGTGCAAGTTTCTGCTTTCCTCGTACACAATGTGCTAACCAGTAATCTGATCTCTCATCATTCCCTTCTGGTGCAACCAATGTAAAAACATGTCCTAGCTATAGAAGATCTTAAAATGGTCGTAGTCAAGTGAACAATTTATGTTAGCATTTATTATAGAGACTGTGAGAGATAAAGGAGTAAGATAATGTGGAACCCATGTATCAACCCACTCAATTGACTCACACTGATCCCAACCACATTGAAGACAACTCAAACAATAACAAGCCAACTGTCATGTCCAAATTTCCCATGTACCAACATCTGAGCTTTGAAATGAATGCATTTTTGAATAATCTTTCACAGTTTGACAATCCAACCTATCTCCTATTGTGCCCAACTCAACCAACCAAAAGAATCTGCACACTACTGAATCAAGAGTCTCCCCCTGTGACAATGTTGAAGTACACCAATCAATAGTAGAATAGGCATCAATGAGTTCTGCACTTGAAATCCTCAGTTGCTCCTTAAATAGAGCTCTCTTTATGCATGCACCCACTCCATCATGCTCCCCTTTTCCATAATCGGCCTAAAAAAAAATCCAAATATGAGGTACACCTCTCTGTACATGCATTATACATAACCAATAAAACATACAAGCATTTTTAAATTGACTTGTGCAATCATCTAACTAAATGAGATGTCTATCCATAGCAATATTATTTTCCCGCACCCACTCAAAATAATTCTCAAACCAATGTTGGACAACCTCAGATGAGTGGGATCTATCATCGCTCATATAAAAATGGTACTCTCTAATTATCTTCTGGTCATCTTCTGTACTATCAGGGGAATGTCTATATGTTATATGCACAAAAATAGAAACCTGAATAGAATTGTAATATTGAACTTGCAACTCATTTTGGGGATGCAATGTATAGTTCTCTACAAAGTCAACAACTGATATAATAGTGCCAATCAGGAAAGTGTCCTTACACATCCTGAATTGTTGATCCAACCACTGAGACCCGTGACTATGCCTTGCATACTTGTAAAAAAGATTCTTCCTAAAATCTAAAATAAAATCAGCTACCTTGCATTCTTTAGTAACCAACTCACATCTAGAGCCTTCACCTCAACTTTTTAATGTATATTTAATGGTTTCATATGCCTTTTTGTGGACAATTATCTTTCCAAAATCATGTTCACAACCTACATGAAAACATTCAACAAACTTC
>BSBK01008671.1:0-2500 GCA_027943335.1 Chamaecyparis obtusa | reverse complement strand
TATATAATCTATGTGAAGAATGCAGATAATAGAGAGCAAGGATGATAGAGTGTAGAACAAAATTGTTAAGTGTGTGTAGTATTTTCTCAGTGTAACCCGAGATAGTTTTGATTGGTGATGTCGATTGAAGTTAGTTTAGTGCTTTCACACTTTAACATAGATACTATGAGGTAGATTGAAGACTAACCTAAGACTGCATGTCTATATGACATATAGGGAAGAAGTTATCACAATATTGCTAGAGACAAAGCTGAAGCTGACAGGATAAAGAAGACAGAACAAGGTAAAAGAGTTAAGGGATTATTTTTTTTAGCAAAATAATGTCTTAATAATATTAGGGATGACATCCTAGTTGTTAATCCTTGGGTAAATATGTATTTTGTGTAAATCTTTATGTCTTTTAAAGCTGATTGTAAGAGTAATTAGTCCTAATAACTTGTATAAATGTAAGGCATATGGAATGTGAAGAAGTACAATGAAAGAGTGATATAGTGGACATATACTCGAAAGGTATTGATGAAAAGTTGTGAAAGACAAGCAAGAAAGTATAAGGTTATTTACCTTGCCCTATTTTGTAATTAGTAATTACTATAAATTACATGTTTGGGTAGTTGGCTCATCTTGTAATCATTCCATTTTGTACTACTGACTCTTAGTAGGGTTGAGGCTTCTAACAAGGCCTATTATCGATTAATCAGGACTGAGATACTATATATATGTAACAGGCTCCTAATAGGGTCAACATCCTTAACAAGATACTTTTGATTAATGGATCTTTGTGGGTACCATCCCCACCGGGGTTTTCCCTTGGCTAGGGTTTCCTCAAGAACAAATAATGTGTTATGAGTTCTTTGCTTTACTGTTATGCATGTTCTTTAGTTTACTATGTTATGCATGTATCAAGATAATCTATTATATCCATAATTGGGTGAAAGTAAAATTTTTCATAATATTGATTCACTCCCCACTCTCAGTATTCCCTATTTCTAACAATGTGGTATCAGAGCTTAGGTACTTAGAAAATAATCATTCAGAAAAAGCCTAGTAGCTTGAGTAAGATCTCTATGGATATGGATCAGTTATAGAAGAATCTTGAAGAAGCTCTTGAATAGATTGATATACTTATTGAAGAAAGATATAATCTGAAAGGAAAATATGATGATGATGTAAAGAACTCATTGAGAAGCTAGAAAAGATGTTGGAAGAACTGAAAATAGAAAAGGAATCTACAATTCATATTGAATATTGTGATGATAATCTAGAGAAAGAAAATGAGATCCTAAAACATGAATTAAAGATAGTGAATTTGAGGTTGAGTTTGAAAGATGGAAATAGCAAGAATGAAGAAAATATGAAATCTGAGAATGAAAATCTAAAATCTAAAAATTAAGATCTGAAATCTAAACTCTTTAAAGTGACATCTGAACTTGAGAAAAACCAAATTGCAGTATGCTGAACTTGAAAAGTACAATATAATTAGAAAAGGTGAATTGACTCAGTCTAAGGAACAACTTGAGAAACTATATTCTACTAGTGAGAAGATTGATGAGAAAATATCTTATCAAAAGCTATTCTACGATAAAACTAGTCTTGGATTTAACTCATCTAAGGTAAGTGAAGAAAGCAAGGAACCGATCTAAAAGTTTCTAAAAACATAGAAAGAAAAGAAATCTGATGAAGCTAACAAATCTAAAGATACACCTAAAGAGGAAGAACCACCTAAGCAAGAAGAATCACCTAAAGGTATGCATAAATAATTTAAAGGTAGATGTTTTTCATGTAATACCTTTGGTCATATGAAGAAAGATTGTATAGGTAAGCAATTAAAATTCTTAATGGTTATTGTTATAATTGTCATGGTTTTGGACATAGAGCTATCGAATGTAGGAAGCTGAAATTTAATGATAATACTAATAGTAGTAGAATGTTTAGAGATACTAACCATATAGATAAGAAACCTATTGAAGATATGAACATAAGAAATGGAGTAGTATGTTATAGATGCAACAAGGTTGGACATGTTTCTAGGAATTGCAGATCACAAATCAACCAAACTGGACTGAGATATGGAAACAATGTATTAGTTTGTCAGATATGCAACAAATTTGTTCATACAACAAGGTTTTGCAGAATGAACAAAATGAGAAACCTTAATCTTAGAAGTCATGCAAGGAGAAATGAGAATGCAACCAAAAGTCAAGGATGTTGCTGTAGTAATTCATAAGAAGTGAAGTTTATTAAAGCCATAAATCAAGGAGACACATTTAGCACTGAAGGTAATCAGAAAGGTGAAGTATCTAATGGTAAGAGTGAATCTCTACCTAGCCCATCTCAAAGTAATTAATTCATGAAAAATGTAGTAGAATAGGAACTTAGGATATTGTAGAAGTTAGTATAGGATGAATTGAGTCTTGCATAGTTTAATGCAAGGTATTGTATGATGTAATGATGCTATGCTTAAGAGAGCATGAGCTAATATGATGTTATGCAAGATTGTAAG
>BSBK01008670.1:55000-85018 GCA_027943335.1 Chamaecyparis obtusa | reverse complement strand
TATATACATATGTATATATATATATATACATATACATATATATATATACATATACATATATACATATATATATATACATATACACATATATATATATATATATATATATATATATATATATATATATATATATATATATATATATATATATATATATATATATATATTTTATTCATTTTCATCAAGACCAAGCGGTCAACTGGATATGATAGTGATAGGATAGCACAATTAGGATAAAGGATGGTAGAGATTATGAATGAATGGTTTGAAATTAGGGAAATAATGCTTAGGAATAATAGTGGCAAATTATGGATAAGCAAGATCATGATGAGGGTAGCATGGATGGAAGCAAGGGAGTAAGATGATAGATAGGATATGATATGGTGGGATATATGATGCTCGTGGATATTTCAACCTTGTCAAGATTTAAGGAGAAAGAGAAAGTATGAGTGCACATGAAATAGCTAGTGTGGATGCATCTTTCCCCAAGTGAAGAGTGCAAGATAGAGGAACTACACATGATGCATGTTTGCTAAGTTTTCATATGGTACTTGTCCTAAAGTGCCACAAGTAGTGGTTTTCACCATAGGATGAATTTATTTTTCTTTACTTTTTCTACCAAGGTGCTTGTTTCCAGGTTTTCACCAAGGCAGTTTTTTTTTTTTTTTTTTTTTTGTATTTTTCATTTTATTTTTTTTTCTTTTTTTGAAGGAACTCAAGCTTGATGTTGTTTGGATAATTCTTCTTTGGAAAGATATTCTATGATAGGCCAATGTCACTGAGAGATATGCTCAAAGATGTTGATAAGGTAATGATAGGAAAAGGAATGGATGATAAGGTAGATGATAGCTAAGCATTTAATGCGCAAGATGAGATAAGGGGAATAGAAGGATAGGAGATGGAAGGATAGTAAGTAGGTGTAGGATAGTATATAAGGAATTGAGAAGTTTGTGTAGAAGTAGACAAAGATGATGGCAAGATCAACATTGACACACACCTTGAGGGGTAGTGAACAACTGGAGGGAGAATCAGTTGGCTAGCTCGAGGTTTTGATATAGGAGAGGATATGAATCTTAGGACACAAGGACCCAAGATGGATGAAGGAGAGGATACAAGATATTTAGAAGGAAGTGGAGTGGAAGTCTTTGGAAGATTGAATGTCAACATTGAATTTTCTTTTATATCCAAGTCCTTTAAAAGAGACTTGGGAATCCACATAGCTTTTGATTTTTCTTTACTTTGAGATAAGTACTTTTGATCACAATTCTTCTATAATGGATTTAGGAACCCATATTTTCTTTGACATTATTTTCTTCTTTGAGGACCCTTGTGGTCTTTTAGATATTTTATTTTTAATTGTAGTCACATGCCGATTAGATAGGACATGGTGATCTTCATATGCAAGTGGATTTTTGTATTTTTGATGTTTATGTTGCACATCCAAATTTCTTCCAAAAGACTTGGGAACTGTGGATGAATGAGATTGATATGACAGGTTTAGATGGAAGGATGTATGAAAGTTTCTTAAGGATGCATGTCTTTGTTGATCTTGAGGTAAGCTAGGAACAAGAGGTATAGTAGATGGAGGAACATAAGGTCCTAATATGGATGGAAGGTGTGAAGGTTTCATCATTGGGTTATAAGGACCAAGGATAGATTTGGAAGATGAAAATGGATAATAGATAGGGATATCAACATCCATTGAGCGAGAAATATGACCAAGGATCTGATCTGTAAGGTCCATATTTATACCAATAGGCTCATGAATAACTTTTATAGGAGCAACAAAAGATGGATGAGATTTATTCTTATACAAAAGAGTAGGAAAGATGGGAGATTTTTGAGATGGATATGAAGGATTATGACAAGGAGTTGTTGTGATATTCTGATCTTGACAAGGATCTTTAGATAATGTAGGAAGAGTACTTTTCTCTTGATTTTCAATAAGATCTTTAGAGATGATGGAAGGAGTATCTTGATCTTTCTTGGGAGATGGATAAGATATAGGAGGTGGAGGGATATCTTCTTAAAAGGAGGCATCATGAGATTCTTGGGATATGATACTTTGGTCAACCATTAGATAAGGATGGATGATATCTTGATCTTGATCTTTAATGATAGTTATTTCTTGAATGGATATGGGGGATCATCATGAGACTCTGGGGATATAGGAATTTGGTCAACTATTGGATAAGGATGAATGGTATCTTGATCTTTAATGATATTTATATCTTCACACTTTAGATTGTCCTCTTGACATGGAACCACTTCTAGGGACAAGGTAGGGGTTTGGATATGTGTGAGGGGTTAATGATGGGTTGATGAAGGAACATTTAGGATAGTTATGATAGGACCCATTGAAGCACAAGAAAGCTTGAGATCTATGACCTTTGAAGCATGGAAGGGACTTGTAGAAAGATGTACATATTAGCTTGGATCTCTATTAGAGGTATCCCTTGAGGATATGCATAGGTAGCATGAAAAGCATTAAGTTCTTTATTTAGTGTAGGAATTTTGGATGGCTTCGCTTCTTTAGGAAATGAATGCATGATGGAAGAGTAGATGTAGCATGGGAATCATTACTATACATAGGTTCATGATTATGATCAAGATTGAGAGTAGTATCCTCATTAGGTAAGTCATTAGGATCATCAACACCAATTATGCCATCATCAATGAAATCTTAGATTTTGTGTTTCAACTCCATGAAATTTGAAGTTTTATGTTTATTATTCTAATGATATGCACAATAAGTATGCATGAATTGAAGTCCTCTTGAAGTATTTGAAGGTAATGTGATAAGATTATTTTCAAGGAGTTTTTCCAATGATGATTCATAAGATTCTCTAAAAGGAGTAAAGATTCTCTTTGTTTCTTCATTTTCTTTATCAAAGATAGGTTGGTTAGAAAGAGATTCTTGATCAAAGATTTCTTTGTTAGGAATTTGATATTTCTTAAAGATAGATTTGTTGTGAGAGTGTGACATGGCCTTTCTTGAAGAAGATTCAGATAAAGGATAGACTATTTTCTGATAATGTTGGCTAGAGGATGTGTCTTTTTCTTTCTCCAAGTGTTGGATTCTAGATTGCAAAGATTGGAGTTGTTTAAATAAGGCTTCTATTTCTCTCTCCTCTTCTTTAGTGTACCTTTTAAACCATGAATATTTATTAGAGGATATATTAAGTTTTTTCTTTAATCTATCAAAGTTAGCTTCCAAAGACTAGAATTGTGTAGATATGGCTCTCTCTTCTTCTTGGGTGTTCATTTTTTAAGTAATAATTCCTAACTGGCATGAAAGAAGATTTCCAAAAGCTAATAAGGAAGACTTAGAATGACTTAGATCAGATGATATTTCTTTTAAGGAGAGAGGATATTCTGGAATGTCATGTGATAGTTCTCACAACTATAGGTGATATTAAGATAATGATTTCTAGTTTTTAAAGAAAATGTGACACATAGAGTAGTCTTCAAACAATCAAGAAAGGGACAAAGCAACCTTGTATGATACAAGAAATTGTGAAGACTAAATATAGGTTGCAATATTCCAATAACGTCAAGTGTATGTTCACAAAGATTTCCATGGGTCTAGCACAAATTGAAAACACATCAAGCAAGAACTACCTAAGGTCAAGGCTAGTATCAAAACCGTTGCCCACAACTTGGTATCCCAAAGGAATACAGATGGTGAGTAATCTTGAGGTGATTCAGGAAACCACTTTGATCAGTCCTTGCACAAAGGTTATGATACTTTCAGTTAAAAGGGTAGTCTCTAACTTAAGGTTTTTAGTAAACTCTGTTCATGACTACCCCCTATAGTTTTGCAAGCGAAATTAAGGCCTATAGCCTACAAGCATCCAAAAAGTATAGTCTCACAAGAAAGATTTAGACCTCTCGGCCCTATACAAGATGAACATACTCCCCTTATACTCTGGTAAATAAGATTGAGACCAAGATGGCCCTACAAGAGCCCAATCAAATGTAGTCTTGCTTAGCAAGATTTTGGAAACTAGGCCCTACACATGAAGAAGCATTAGGAATAGAAAATAGCCAAGGCTCCCCTCTCTTTGGATTTAAGGAAGCTTTTGATTATAGTGGGATGGAATAGCTGGGTTTGCTTGTTCCCCACTTGGGTCATTACCAAAAGATTTCTCTCTTGGTAGGCCCTCTAAAGGTAAATGCAAGAAAGTAAAAGGATAGCTAATTGAGGTCTAGATTTCTAATTTTCCAAAAGGAAAAGAGCATAGTTTCCTACTCCATAGTGTCCCCAAGCACATCAACCACATGTTCATTTACCGAAAGAAAACTAATTAACCTATGTGCCTATGAAAAATGATCTAATAATAGAAAAGACACATAAGATATAATAATAAAAGTGCCAAGATCTAGTTACATACCTTCAACGTAATTTTCCAAAATCTCAATTGTTACTTGTCTTAGCAATGCAATTCTTTAGGCAAACAAATCCTACAAAACCACAAGTTAGGGCACAAAATTATGCAAATGAAAGCAATAACCCTAAAAAACCACTTGTTAGGAGATAGGAAATATCAAATACTTTCAATAAACCTCAATCATCCATTGAACTATGTGAAAATAAAGTGAAAGCTCATCATAATTTATTTTTTTGCTTTTGACCTGGTCAACAAGATCTTTTTTTTTTTCGATAATTTTGGCCCCAAAAATAGAAATGTAAAGAAGAGAACCTTGTTAAAAATCTGAGAGCTTTCTAAAAATGTAAATTTTTTAGAAATATCCCTTAATTAGTGCCCTAAAGACCCCCCATTTTACTAAAACATACCAATTTTTTTAAATGGACTATTTGAGCTATGTTATTACATATAAACTAAAAAAAAAAGAAGTAACCCCCTTTATAATTATGAGACCTTTCCAAAAATGTAAAATATTTTGAAAAACATGATAATTTGTGACCAAAAATTAATTTTCATGTAAAATCAATAAAAAATTATAACTCACAAAAAAATAATTAGAAAAATCTGATTTTCGGGATGAGACACCTTTTGTCCATCCCCAACTTGCAAAAAAAAAATTAAAACTAAAACTCCAAGCCGATTGCGATATATGATCAAATCTTTAAAATCTTAGGGTGTTTGCCTTCAACTCAACATGCACAAGGGTTAGCATTAAAAACCAAAGTGAATATCCAAAATTTGTAGGTTTTCCCCACGGTGGGTGCAAAAACTATGTACCAAAAAGTGAGGTCACTTTTATAAACCATTGCATTTGAGGGAATCCATGAAGAAGCAGATCTCAAGAAGTGGCTTATAGCTTCCTATCCATGACGTACAAGAACCATGTAGATATTATGAATGGTGGTTGTCAAATGAGCCTTAAATAAAGACTCTTGCAAGGTGCACCATAGAATGGAAGATTCAATTGATAATGCAAAGTATATCTAAGATGAAATGCAAGATCTAAGCTAAAATGATATGCAAGAATGCAAGAAAAGTATATCTATGATGAGATGCAAGATCTAAGCTAAAATGAAAGTAGATCTAGGATGAGATGCGAGATCTAAGCTAAAATAATATGTAAAAATGCAAGCAAAGTATATATAAGATTAGATGGAAGATCTAGATGCAAGAAAGAAAATGACAATGATGATGAAATGATTCAATATGAAAGATCTAAGAATGCCATAGCTCAAAGATTCCAAGATTGCAAGATGCCAAGACTCCAAGATGCTAAGATGCCAAGACTCCAAGAACCTGCAATAAAATTTCAAGATCTCAAGAAGTTAAGAATGCTATGAGGATGGGATAATGCAAGAGATGAGATAATGAAAGAGATGGATATCAAGAATGAGGAGAGTCTCATTTTAAATGAATTTAGAAATGAATGGACGGTCAAGATTAAGACGCAAAAAAAAAAGACCAATGGTGGAGATTAAATCTTGGTTGATCCATGTGCTCAAGATTCTCAAGAGGCAAAATCAATGGACATGATTAAGAGACAAAATAATGAGTGGTTGAGATAAAGAGGCAAAAACCTTTTCAAAAGTCAAAAGATTCTATCTCATTGGAAAGTGCACTTTTTATTTTTTTCTATATTTTATTATTTATTATTTTAGCAAAGTGGTTTCCATTATTTAATTAAAAGATTCTTTATTTGTTAAGAGGAGATTTTTATTTAATTAAAATGGGACATGCTCTTTTAATTAAATGTGGCTTAGGATAAAGTGATTTTATTATTTAATTAAAAAAAATTATTTAATTAAAAGGAGCATTTTCTCTTAATTAAATAAAGCTTAGGATAAAGTGGTCAAACTTTAAGATATAATCAAATTGATGATAAAATGATGATTTGATCAAGAAATAAAAGATTAAATAAATATGCAAAATTGATTAAGCACAAGATTTAGTCTATTATTTAAATTTTAATGTTTAATGTGAAAGTGAGGCTCAAAGTTTACTAGACCATTTTTTAGGGATTACATTAGTCGTTCTAACACATAATCATCAACCAATGATGTGTTTAGAGAATTTAAGCAAATTTCTTGCAAAATTAAGGGTTTATCAAATTATCTATTTTTAGTGGTGTTGAGTTGTATGAAGCATAAAAGAATCTTCTGAGCACCATATTTAGCAAAGTCGATTCTCCAAACCCTAAATGCTTTCTACATATAGTTGTGACACAAATTTATATGCTTTTAACAGTCCATAGTCATTCAAACGGGCATTAAATAATTACAACAATTTCCAGTCAAAACTAGTTTTATTTGGTGATTTCAAATTGGCCCTAAAAACGTTAGTGGAACCCTAAAAATTGGGGTTTTCATTTTTTATCTTTAAAAAGTTGGCCTTGAATATGATACTAAATATTAGTCTATCTGTTTCCACTTCTAATTGGCTTTGTAGATAGTGAATATGATATTTACGTCCAAAACATTACTACTTGAATCAAGATTATAGAATAATTTACAAATTTGATAATTAACCACAAATTGTACATAAGATAAACATAAGTAAATTGACGATCATTATACGTATGAAGATAGGGATGAAAAATAAAATAAAAATAAAATCTTCATATATTAAATTATTTTAAATTTTGAAAAGTCTTTTTTAATAATTTAGAAGTAGATTTATATTGAGATAAACATTTTTTTAAAAAAATTATTATTTTAATTTGTGAAGAGAAGAAAATATATTTATAAAATATTAAAAATAAGATTTATTATTATAGTATCTATAAAAACTATTAATTTAATATTTCAATTTTTTGAGAGATGAAATTATATTTATAAAATATCGAAAATAAGATATATTATAATAATATCTAGAAAAAAAACTATTACATTATATGTTCAATTTATCAAATTGTATTTGTTTGTTCACTCAAAAATAATATGATAAAATAATTAGTACAAAGCAATAAATATTTTTTTTATTAAAACTCAAATAAATACAAATAAATAGACATTACACACCTACTTTCTATTGTATTTCACTCATGTTTGATTATAAAATGAAACTTTAAAGAAAACATACACTCATTATAGACCCTTTAAAAAAAATAATTGTCAAAGTGAGCTCCAACCTATTGGTAAGTTATATATACATTTAATTATAAAGATTTTAAGAATAGACCTGTTTTTGAATAAATTTATTCTAATTAGGATATATTATTCGAAAGTATAAAAAATAGATATCTTTATAAATAAGTATATCTTGGCTTTAATACATTATACTGTGTAACTATCAAATAGTTAGTTTACAGTTACAGTATTTAACAGTTTGTGCTAATTGTTCATGTTGTATAAATTGATCACCCAGATTAAATAAAAGATACATCGAATGTTTTAATGCTCTCTGCACTTCTCTAATATTTGTTATCAGAGCACTCTTTTTATCTTGAGATATCTAGCACTTCATTTTGTTTGTTCATATGGAAATGGAAGTGCGATAGAATGAATGATTTCAATGCCTATGCCACATAAACTGGTAAAGGAAAGAGCCAATATCATATCTGAAGTTTAGGTTCTGCATCGGCCTTCGACATAGGAGACCACGTTGCTTCCCATAACATTGATTCAGACTAAAGTGGACTGCAATTTCTAAAGGCACTACGACCCGTTTAGTAGAATTTCAATCTTTGGACTAATGTTTCAGAGCTCTAATTTTGTCTTCTGTTGTGCAAGATGAAACACTAGTTTTGTGATAAATATATTTCACCTTATCTCAAATTTTTGAATACTATTGCTATAGAATCAAAGAAACGGATTGGATATGAGGTATTTTAACATAGCCATTTTCTGAGATAGTGTATTCGATATCAAGTAGAGTAGTGTTTTGGGTTTTGCAGTCTTCTATGTATTAAATTTTGTAATGTGTTGGGATGTGTTTGTGGTTAGAAGATGAGAAAAATCAGTTATTTGGTAACTATCTGACATAGAGGATGTTGAATTATGAACATAGAGCCTAGAAAGTGAAGTCATTGTTGCAGAGGAGGAGAAAATATAGTGTGATGTTTTAACTGGTGCTTGTTTTAACAATTCTATTATTTGGAGGTCAATGTCAAAATTAAAGTCTGATTAGTTTTGTCTATATTGGGAACAAAGATAATGCAATATGCTAACAAAATCAACAATTGAAAGAAGAGCAATGATATTGAGACCTTTTTGTGCATGAAATTTGTAGGTTCTAAACCTATTGCTAGCATGGCAACACATATTAATTGTCTCAACTGGGATTTTGAAGAGTATTTGATACATGATAGAGATAAAAATAATCATATGTCTCTAGCAAAAGCTTTAGAGTATGGGCTCATCAACGGTTTTATTGATCAAGACTTCATTGTATGGTAGTTGTACTACCTTATCAAGTGTTTTTTTTTTTTAAGAAAGTTACATTGTGAAAGAACATCTAATTCAAGTTAATTTTATGGGTTGTGTAAGGTGTCAATAAGGTGATATATCTTTCCTCAAATATGTCGATCATGTAATGTATTTTCTTACTATAAATGTCTGGGGAAGTGCAGTTCAAAATATTAAAACAATTGTTGAGCATCGTGCAAACTTATTTATCTATGTTTCCAATGGATCATTAAACTATAATGCTCAAACAATCTGGTCCATCTTTGTTACAAATGAAAAATCCTTCAGAGATTCATATGCACCATTAAATGGATAAAGAGTAATAGGGTCGCTTTGGAGGTTGACGACATTAGAGTACAGAGGAAATCTTATCATCTCAAGTCATTTTCTCAATTTGAGATGGTGTTCTGCACGAGAAGCATTTTTGGTTTTTTGTTTTGTCTTTTTTTCTAATGCTGACAAATTTGAATAATGCATATTGTGTGAAGACTCATTTTGGATACAGGTTTGGGACTTGGTATTGTGCTCAATATGGATTCTTGTCCAGCGAGCTTTAGCGTATATGATTGAGAATTATACCCTTCCATAGTCACTAGAAAATGATAGAGATCTATCACATCTCATAGGGATCATTGTTGAGTAATTCAAGACTCTGTGATTTGAGATTTATGGACTGAGAGCTTAAGAACATAGCTTAAAGCTAAACCTTTCTGACGGTCACAAGACACGTCTTGATGGAGCCTTGATCGGTTCAGGATTTTCTACTTCAGAATAATTTTTTCTCAAAGGGGGGTCCCTAAGGCAATGTGTTTTTTATGCCTTTAGAATCAATGTATTGGGGGGGGGGGGATGTTAGTGTTAATACATTATATTGTGTAAATGGACCAAATAGTTAGTTTAAAGTTACATTGTAACTATTCATGCTAATTGTTCATGTTGTATAAATTGATCACCCCAATTGAATAAAATATACATCGAATGTTTTAATGTTCTCTCCACTTCTTTGGCAGTATAATATATAATATATTATTTATATATTATCAAACATGCAAAATAAATATAATATCCAATATAACATTATATATGTTTTGAATGATGTTTAATATAAATATTTAAATAATTAATATGTAATATATAATTTAAATATAAAAAATATTACATATTATCTAATATAAGATATAACAAATAATATATTATAGTTAAAAAGGGCACATATGTAGGTTAAAGGTAGAGGTGGCATGAAATGTTATCATGCAAAGGAGTCATTCATTCAATAATGTATCTATTCACAACTATATTATTTTTTGTCAATGCAAATAATGCATATCCCAAATAGCTATAAATAGTCATGATAGTTAGAGGGTCTTCAGTGGTCATCTATGTACATGGAAATATTACACACTCCACCAATATCCTACATAGAATACATAATTTGTGATGATTCTACCATATTTGTGTAACCCATACCTTATCTTGTACAAGCAAATTGTATTTCAACATATTCATCTCCATATTCCAATTTGATTGAATAATGATATGTTCCTCTATTTTTGTGTCAAGATCTTAATCATTGAGTAAATGTGCATAGAACTATCAGATCATGTGGATTCCATGTTAGCATTAACAAAAGCACCATGTTGGTCTTTGCAATTTATTTATGTACTCTAATAATTGGTTTTATATTTTCTCATCATTCTAGAGTAAAATTATTTCTTTAATTATATCACTTAGAATGAGTGGATAAATAGAGTATAAAAAAAGATGCCAATGAGTTATACTGATTGGAAAAATATAAAATATAATATACAATTCTTATTATATACCATATTTAATATAATGTAAGCTAGTATATTTTATTCTCTCTCAAACTCCATTTTAAGTTTGCAAGATGCACCAATTTTAAGATCCAATAAGAACAACTCAAATGTTACTCACTTTTCACCTTTCTCTCTCCTCATATATGAAAGACTAATTATTTCCATCATATAATGGTTTAATTATCTATCTATCTATCTATTTCTATATCTATTTTAATTATCTTTTTATCTACCTCTATATCTATTTTTATATCTCTTTCACTCTATAGCTCAATCTCTATATATCTCTCTCACACACATTCTCCTGCACATAATCCATGTTCCTCCTTTCCTATCTTATTTATATCACACACAAAAGCATGCACACTCACACACACAATTTACTTTTCTCTCACTTATACCATTGTATCTCTCCCTCCTCCTCTCTCTATTACTTCTAGGGAATTTTAGAAATATAATTTTAAAATTAATTCTAATTATTATGAGAAAGAAAACTAATAAGTTATTTTGATATTATATTCAATATTGGAGATGGGGGGTACAAATAAATATGGGAGAGAGAGAGAGAGAGAGAGAGAGAGAGAGAGAGAGAGAGAGAGAGAGAGCACATATACTACACAAATGTATTAAAAAAATAGGCCATTTTTTCCTAATCTACCTCCCACAACTCTTTGACATACCCATTTCACACTAAGGAGTGATTTCTAGTATTATTTGCTTTTATATCTCTCTCCTATCAAAAGAACATAACTTTTTTGAAGAAAAAGGAGTTAATAGTTGATGAGATCTGAATACTAGACTCTATTCTAGTTAGCATTGTTCTTAATTTATTACTATATTTTTGTTATGATTAATAAAAGATGGATGGTGGTTTTTGTTTAAAGTAAGTGTTGTGTTAATTTGAGGTTAGAAATCCTCAAACAAGGACCACTAGAGGTGATATGATTATCTATTAGTGTAGAAGCAGTTAGTTACATTTTCAGTTATACTTGTTAATTAGAGTAGATCATCTTCCATTTAACTTCTTTAATGTAATGCATGGTTAACTAAGTTTCAAGTTAATCTCTTGTATGATAGTTATAGGTTTAGTTAGTTAATATTTGTATGTTATTCCTTTAGATAATTAGTTAATCTTAGTTAGTCTCTTTAAACATTGATTCTATCACACATAGACACACTATTTACCCGTAACCAAAGCTATCTATATTGGGATTAGTATAGGATTCTTTAATGTACTTGTTTTTCATTGAATTATGTATTTTAGTACTTGTTCTAGGGTAATTGTAATACACATACAATGCAGGTGTCATCTAAGAAAATATGTCTTTGGTCGATAATTAAATGAGTTTCCATTAGGGCGAAATGTTCCTTAATTGAATATAATAGTTGCTTGATTAGGTTAGTGTATTGAGTTGTCTACACTTACTAATCATCCTTAATGAAATCCAGTCAATCATGACAATTGTTTGGGTTGATTTGTTTACTTCTCAAGCCAACTCAACATTTGGCTTTCGAAATGTTCATTTTATCATTCATTGGATTTAGTTTTCAAATTAGATTGAAATAATTTTCATTAATGATGAAGGATAGATGCATTATATGGGGGTGGAGTATTACTAATTATAATTAAGGAAATTTTGAGACCAAAGTTTGTAAGCTTAATTTATATCCTCCCTAGTCCTCTTAAAGACATATTGGTTAGTCACTTATAATGGTAAATTTCCAAGAGAAAAATATGTATATACTTCACTATGCTTAGTGTATAAGAAGAGAAAAATTCTATTTTTAGGGGATGTCTCTAATAAAAGGCTTCTAAGGAGTTTCAAAATAGACCTTAGTTTGAGTATCCATTCTTTTAGGGTGGTTCTTGGGGATGATTGTTTGAGCTAAAACCATCACCATAGAGTGAATATTTGATGTTTTCTCAATGTTTCTTGCAATGTTGTTGAATGAGGCTAAAATAAAAGTCACTACAAGTTCCATGTGCAAAAGGTTGGTTTATAGAAAATTTATAGGGTAATTTGATAATATATTAGGAAATTTGGACCTAGACCATTTGATCACTCTATTAAAATATTGTTATGTCCTTCATAGAGTAAGCAAAGAGGTAACTAGGTATCTATTAATACATTCCTTGGACCCTTCTATTCTCCTATAGAGAAATATGTCAATGAGAGGAGTGTGTCTTTCTTGAAGATGATGTTGGGGATGGTTATAGAAGCAATAAATGAGGTTTTTAAAAAATATCTCAAGGATGAAGAGTTGGGAGGTTTTAAGAAATAAGAGATCAATTTTGGTATGGATATTATTGAAGAGAATGGCATGTCTGGTCCTATGAAGGAATATCTAGGGATGATCTACTATCCCTATAGGATCATGTCAATAATGAACCATAATGTATTTTTAAAGCTTAGTTAGATGTTTTGCAGCATGGGTATCATAAAAAAATATGTGAGAGGTTTGTTTTGGTATGGGTAGGACTATTGTGTAGATAATTTCTAATTTTGAGAAAAATTGTATTATAGTGGTTTATGTTGGCATGGGTTTTTTTATGATGGGGAGGTATGCAATTCTTCTCTTTTTAATTATTTATAGAGTTGTTTAAGGTAGTGTGCCATCAATTAATTTAGGGAATTGTTTGTTTGAGGTTTGTTTGTAGGTTGGCAGTGTACTTTCCAATGCAACATAGGACATTTTCAACTATAAGAAAATATAAAACTTTTTATTTATTTTAATACAAATGGATACAACCCATAGTTGGTATTAAAATATAAAAATAATTATAATTATAAATATTATTCCATTAATATACTTATTATAATATAATTCATTAATTATAACTTTCTTATTGAAAATTAACATACCTATATTTTTAAAAATCTAAGTAACATACAACAAGAAATATGTTTGTATTATTTATATATAAGTATATAGAAAATAATATTTAAATGATATATGTGGACCTATATTTACTTTCACAAACTACTCAAATGAATAAACAAAAAAATCAATTTTATAAAATTTCAACTAGAGAAAGTCTTGTTTAGACACAATAGTTTGCAATTGACTCTTTCCCCTCTATAACATTTAATTCTTGGAAATCTTCTTGTATTTCTAAACCTATGTAAGTCATAGTTTCCATTGCTATGAGGATTTGAACTATTATTGGAGTGGTCAATCTCATATAAAAATCTCTCTTGATCATGATTTATTATGCTATGAAGTAATAAAGGCCAAATCGTGAATGTGTCCTAAAGATAATTATATAAAATATTTTTAAAATTTATTTCCATTTTAATGCCTTTCTACAATAAGTAAATTCATATTTTCTTAAATTATTTTCCTTTTATTGCATTCATACAATAAGTGTATTATTACACCATGGAGAGCATAAAAGAATAGGTCCACTATATGCACAAAATAGGATCAATGGAGTTTTAAGCCTAATAATATTATAATGGAGAGCGACTTTTGTCAACGTCCTTCATGTCTATGTAATTAGAGGTAAATGACATTAAATTTGGAACTCAGAAAGTGTAAGTACCTATAGTAATTCATGAAAAAATATAAATATAGACGATAAACATAAACTATTTAGTAGAATGTCTCACAAAAAAGTGCAATCAAAGAATATGCATTAAATAGAATTTATATTACTATCAGTTAATTAAATTCCCTTATTTAAGAAATGTGTCCTCCATGAGTGCATTGATTGTAGGATATGTGAGAAATGTATTTGACAAGAACGTTTTAGAAACTTTCAAGAAAACTTAATTTGTAGGTGTAAAGACAAATTGCATAACCTTTCTACCATCCTCCCTACTTTCTCACTAAAATTGGAGCTTTCTAATAGAGTTTGGACATCCATCAAAGCATGAACGACATAGATTTTTTATCAAGTGTTATATTTACACTCATTCATGCCTACAAATGGTAATATATCCATGTTGTGGGAACCTATCTTTGGATACCCTGCAAATATACATACCAAAAAAAAATAGAAGACTTTTATGTGCGAAACAAAATTTTCCTTTAGAATTGAGATTTAAATCATTAGTATTTTTTTGTATGTCTTTTGCTGGATATGAATATTTTTGGGGTTTGACATACCAAATGAAAATATATTTTAGGAAACCTCATCCATAAAACCCTCTAATACATGAATATTTTATTGCATTATAACTACACAAATCCCACTTCTAGGTCTTCCTTGATTTTTCCCACTCACCACCCCCCCCCGTCCCCCCCCCACCCCCCCCAAAAAAAGAAAAACAAAAAAAAAAGATTAGAAACCTCTTATCAATACACGAATAGAATTATACAAATTGTAATTAATAAAATATCATATGAATGCAAATATAAGTCTAGAGTTATGGAATTATACATTCCTTACCATGTCTTTTGGTCAACTACATTAAAGAAAACACTTCTATGAGTTACACTAAGAACAAACTGCAAACCCAGACATCAAAATAAACCCATTCAATTTTGGTTACATAGAATATTCTATTGTGCTACAGATATAGGAAATGCATCTTAGTTTAATTATTTTATATGGAGCCCCCATGAGTGGTGTAGTTAGCTAAGGTATTTGGAGTCTTCTCATATATGTCCCAAACTCAATTCTCTCTTATTAGCCTTACTTGAAGGCTTTATCTTTGTAGTGATTATGATCATCCCTAGAGGATAAGTTTCGCCCCATCCTGATGGGATGTAAAGCTCAGGAAGGGGCTTATGTAATAAGGTTTGGTGGGTCACAAGGACACCCCAACAAAAAAAATATAAAAAACATAAAGAATGTGTGCATGGATCTTTAATTTTAGTTTGAAAAAATATTTTCTTACAAAACCTCTACAAACTTATAAGCTATTTTTGTTTGAAAAATACATTTACAAAATTCATATTAGTATTGTTTGTTACAAGTAGTGGTTTTCGTTGCACCAAAATATCAACATGTTAATGCCCAATACAACCACTAGACTTATAGACGTCACAGGAGGCGATTAAGCCATGTTGTGAATTCCAAGGGGAGCGCTAACCATTTTTCGAACAATCTCCCCCTCAGGGTTGCCCAGGGGGATTCAAACCTATGACCAAGCTCTAATACCAATTGTTACAAGTAGTGGTTGTTGTTGTACCAAAAGATTGACCTGTTAATGCTCGATACAACCACTAGACTTATAGAAGACAGAAGAGGTGGTTAATCCATATTAAGAATCTCGAGGGGAGCACGACATACATGAGTTTTAGATATCACTACTATGAAATATTTCTCATATATGGTGAAAATGAGTTTTAGATATCACTACTATGAAGATTTGTTTGAGACCATAAAACCTTCCACTCGATCTTTAATACAAATTTTCTTACCCTTCTTCTCAAAACCTTTAGGTTTCTTTATATATAGCTCCTCTTATATGTTTGCATGGCTAAAAATAGTCTTAACATTTAGGTTCTTTGTCTCTATGTTGAATACATAGTTACCAAGCCAAAGATTGCTCAAATTGTGGTCACCTTTACAATTGATGATAAAATTTTATTGAAAATATATCGCGTTTTGTTTTTCTTATGAATTCACAACCAATATCATACAAAAGAATTTATTGCATTCCTCTTTTTATTTCAATTTGTACATTCATAAATTTTTCAATGATCTTTAATTGGTTGGAAGCTTCATAAAATCCCATGTGTGATTTAGCATCAATGAGTCTATTTCCTCCACTACATCCATCCACTTCTCACATGATTGATATCTTTGTAGGCATCTTTTAAGGTAGTTGGTTCTACTTGATCATACATTAGTGAATGATTTATATGGTCATAAAACTTGATTAGAGATCAATGCTCCTTGGTGGATATCCATAATTGAGAATCTTACTCCAATCAAATTACCTTTTTGTTTCTTTTTTGTTTTTGTAAATTATTACCAACATTATTACTCCTATGCATATTGTCTGCATCAACAAAATTATTGTTCCTTTGTATGTTAATAGTATTAAAAAAATCATAAATATTAGTCATACCTATATTATTAATATCACTAAAATTACCAAAACTACTTTGCATATTGTTACTTGAAGCTATGTATTACCAAGGTTATCAAGAAAAACATATAGTAATTTAAAAAATAATTTTCCAAAGTGGGTGAGACTGATAGTGTTATTTGTATGGGAGCTTCATCTCCATCCATAGTCTATGTGTTGCACACAATGATTAATGATGCTTGTTGCAAGTTAAAGAGATTCCTCTCCTTTGGTGAGGATGACTCTTTTATTTATAGTTGTAGTTACATACCTTGTGGAGGCTTTGTGGAATGATATTCTCCTATAGATCTTGCCAAATTTGGTATAGTAGAAATAAGGGATGGTGAAATAAAACAAATGAGTAGAAAAAATTGTTGAATAAGACACAATGAATTAAGTGGGGATAGGTTAATGATAATGGGTGCATAGTGTGTGGTGTTTAATGAAGCTAAGATGAGGGGAGCTCCAACTATTCCTTGCATATATGATGAATTATTTGTAGGGGATTGGTGGAGTATATTAGCTAGTTGTAAATTAAATACAAATGTTAATACTTATGAAGGTATATTATTTCGATTGGTAAAATTTGATTGTGGCATGTATATTATCTTTCTTGAGCCACCTATGATTGTAGACTTGAAAAATGTTTTTTCATTTCATATGACATCCTAACTATGAAATAATTTTCTTGGCAATTGGATCCAACATTCTAAAACTATATTTCTTCTCTTCATGTCCAATGAAGATATATTTTACTTTATTTGAATCTATTTTTTCTCATTTTGTTGGGAATGTGATAAAATTATTCATAACCAAAGACTCATGAGTGACTATAGGAAATTCCTTTTTCCAACCATTTGTTCTCCAAAATCTTAAAATCCAATCAACATGAAAATCCTCGATTAGTCAAGTAGATTGTTGTATTGTCTATCTATACCCAAAAATTCTAACTCAAACATGCATTAGAGATCATAATCAAAGATTATTTAATTCAAACTTTTAGCTACAATATTTTTTGAGGGGTGAATAGAACAATTTTAATATGTTGTATGTCATGATATGCATAAAATTTACCAAATCTAAACAGTTATCTACTTTTTAGAAAAAAAAAATTATTATCAATTTAATTTTCAACAATAGCATTAAAAAAATTATATTTGTTAAATAATTTTGATTTTATATCTAAATTAAAAACCTAATGTTTTTACGTGCAATAACATGAAGAAAAGTAGTAAAGTTATTTTCCCCTCTAATAGACGTTAGCTCCATGTGACCAAATACATCAAAGTCCACAACATCCAACTTGGCCTTGTATTGTTGCCATGTCTTGCCTCTGGAAAGTTGTTTTTTATTTTTTTATATACATGCAATGCTCATGTAACTTTAAATCAATAGATTTCAAACCTAGAATTTGATAACTTTTGAGAAAGATTTCAAAACCTTCTTTTCTCATGTTGTTGAGCCTCTTAAGCCAAAGGTTTGTCCCACTATCCAAAAGTGTCATTTTAGGTCCAACATTAGTGTGACTCTTTAGCACATGTAAAGTAACCAAATTTTTACTTCTTGCGATGAATAAGGCTCCTTTTGTGACCTTCCAAATGTTTGAAGAAAAGGTGATGCTATATCCTTAAGAGTCAAGTTGTGTCATAGAATCAAAATTCTCTTAAGGTTAGGAACATGTCTGAATATCTTATAGTAGTCACTTAATTTCATTTTTTTAATATCAAAATCATGTCACCTTTATCAATGATACAAAATAGTTCATTAGACTATATCGAGTTTACCTAATTGATAGTTTGACATGGGGTTACATGAAAAGAAACACCAAAGTCCAACAACCATGAACCGGTTCCATTTTAACTTATCGACAAGATGAAAGTACTATCATCCTCTTCATATGTGGTGTTAAATTTATTTTCCTTTGAATGATTTTTCACTTTCGTGTAAGACAACCAATTCTTCTCTGTGTGTTCTTCTTTGCCAAAAAAAATAGTAGATTCCATTTCTTCCTCTAGAGTTTGATCTCTTGGTAGATTTTGGTCTCCTATTTTTATTAATGGGTCTTTCTTGTTGTCTCCCTCTATTTCCAAAAATTAAAGCACCACTCAATGAGTTTCCTTATTTTTTTCCTTTTCATGTCCTCATTAAAGAGAGTGTTGACAACATCATCAGATTTTATAATGTTGTTATTGGAAAGTGAATTTCCATCACTAGTGCCTCTTCCCAACTATTTGGTTGAAATCACGACAATAAGATGTCTTTTGTTTTATTATCTAGATTAATGTTTTTGATTGAAATAAAAGATAGGTTTTAAAGGGGACCTGAAACCCTGTACAAGTAGAGAATAAAAGTTTTAGCATTTAAGCATACTTAAGAGAAACAGGACTGGGACCCAGTCCACCAGAACCAAAACTAGCAGAAAAGACCATAAAACCAAACACTAGCAAAAAATCAAAAACCAAGGAGAACCAAAAAAAGCAGCACGAGGAACCCTGAACCCTAAGCCAACTCTTTATGAGTTTCTTCCACATCCTTCTTGGCCTCAGAGATCTTTTTTATGGCCGCATTGAATTCAGACAACTCCTGTATTCTATCTTGGATTTTTCTCTTTTTAGCAGATCGAGTACATTTACCCAGGCCCTCCTCTCCCATATTCTCATTATCCTCCTCAGGTTTCTTATTGGGGGAGCCAACATCTAGCTCCACTTTGATGGTCAGAAAGTAGTCCATGGCTGAACCCATAAATAGATTATTATCCTGCATGTGTTTCTTCATGGCATTCTCCTGTGTGTCCATTCTAACTTGCATTTCCTACAGCTTCTTGTCCCTGTCATTGTTCAAGTTTCCATTTGAAGTATTCAAGCCAGACTCCATCCTTTCCTGTAGGGAATCAACCTTTGTAGAAATACAATGATATTTTAAATTCAAATTTTTTATTTCCTGAAATACCCATTTCAATAAACAAAATGAATACATAGAAGCGGCCTTAGCAATTTGGAGGACCCCAAAGGGGGGATCAGTTTTGTCATCCATATCTTCTTTAAGTAGTTGAACATTTCATTCCTACATATCAACCATTTTGACAAAGGGAATATTCTGAGCAGGGATATTAACTTTCTCCATACCAGGGGAAGTCATCTCCAAAATAGGGGAAATCTTCTTCACTTTAGGGGCATCCTTCTGAATATCTGAACATACCTCCATGATAACCTCTAGTCTGGGAGAGATAGGCACATCATGTTCTTTAGAACTATCATACTCCACCAAGATGGGTACCTGTTGGCCACCCAAATCCTCCTCTTTCTTGTCCCCATCATTGTTATTCCTAGTTCTAGAAGTATAATCCCACCTCCAGAGCACCAGTAGCTTCCTCCTCTATGTTCTCATAATCCTCTGAGGTTGTATTTGACACTGATGTAGAAGCATCACTTCCTTCCTCTGTAGAGTCAGTTGTATCCTCATAGTCGTCCACACTTTCAGCAGTAGTATCAGTATCCATACCCACATCCTTATCCTTTCTTAAATTTTTTCCAGAAGGACTCTCCTCTTTTAAAACCTTCTCCCTAATGCATTTTTTAGTTGAACCAGAGGTGTTGGGAAAAGAAATAAGAGGGCTAGAAATGGTGGACTGCTTAATATGTTCAACAATTACGAGAATAATCCCTTCATGAAGAATGGGTTTATTCTCTTTCTTTCTGTGCTGGGAAATACTAATGCAGAGGGAATGAAGGATATAGAAAGGCAAAGACACCCTAATATTGTGGAAAAAATGATAGAGCAAAACAAAATGGTAGGAACGGGCACATTTAAACCTACCATCAAGGGTAACATATTCCATAATCGTCATCATAATCATAGCCAAGATTTACTTGAACGCAGTGACATCATAGCACACACTTGAATCTTTAACCAAACTCTACCCTGGAGGCCTTCGCTTTTCTCCACTGCATACAAAAATTCTCCATACTATTGGGAAAAAACTAGTTAATCTGCTAGCATTGTAATAATAGGCACCAAACTTCCCAAGAAAAGCTATAATCAATGGCAAGATGGAAGACCGATTCTTCAACTTTCTTACAAAGGAAACATCTGTTGCTCAAAATCATGCCACATTTCTGGAGATTGTCTATGGTGAGAAAATTATTCTGCAAAGCCAACCAAAAAAAAATGTTAATTTTTGGAATTAAATTTTTATCCCACACTTAAGCCCAAAATGGGAGAGGATTCGGCTGCTTTAGTAAGAGCTCAGAACAAGAAGCCACGGTGAAGATACTAGAAGGGAGAATACCCAAAAACACCTCATCTTCTCTAGACGACTTAACCTTCCAAATCTTCAAATCTAGCATTAGAGGCTTAAGCATTTCATCCACAAAGGAGATGTCAATCCACAAACCATTTCTCTAGTAGTCCCTGACCCTAGTCCCAAACCTTTGAATGCAGATGTGAATGAAGGGTTGAAAAGAAGGAAGATAGCTAAGAGGATAGTCTTTAATCCAACAATCATCCTAGAACCTAATTCTTCTGCCATTTCCAAGATACCTCTTAGCCCCTTTAAAGGTCATGTCCTTAGCATTCTAGATACTGTTCCAAATAGAAGAACCTTGCACTTTCAGATCCACTTTACAATACTCAAAGATGTGGGAGAAGGAGAAGAGATACTTTTTATGGATAATTTCATTCCATTCTCTCTTTTCCCCAAAAATCCTCTAGGTTTGTTTGGCCATAAGCACCATGTTGGTAACTCTTAGAGTCTGAATGCCAAGCCCCCCCCCCCCCCCCCCCCCCCCAACTTTTTTGGAGTGCAAACCTTGTCCCAAGCAACCGGAGCCAATCTTTTTTTTTCTTCCACTCCTGACCATAAAAAATTTCTCTGAATTTTTTAATAATATCTACATGTTTACCATGAATTTTAAAAAGTCTAAGAGCATAAATGGGGAGGATCTATGGAGAGGTCTTCAAGAGCTAGAGTTTTCTGGCTTGACTTAGTGATGCACCTTTCCAACCAGCCAGTTTTCTATTAAATCTATCAACTATTCCAGCCCAAAAGGAATCAGGAAGTTTCAATCCTAGAGGGAGGCCAAGATAGGTAGCAGGAAAGATATCAATTCTGCATCCAATGATTCTAGCAATTATGTGTTGTCTATCCTCAGGAGTATTGATGAAGAATAAAGAGCTCTTATCCCATTTAACAGATTGACCAGAACCTAAAGAATAAGTGGTAAGAGCCTGTTTGATAGTCTTCGCTTCCTGGATAGAAGAAAAACCCATGATGATAGTGTCATCCATGAATTGTTCATGAGAACAAGGTCTAGAGGCCGAAGAGGGAGAGAGACCTTTCAATGAACTTGTAGAGACTAAATGCTAGAGATAACACCCTAGACATTCAGCCATAATAGAAAATAGGATAGGAGATAGAGGATCTCCCTGTCAGAGCCCTCTGGAAGGTTTGAAAAATCTAGAGGGGGATTCATTAATCAAAATAGCAGTTGTAGAAGTACTGATGAGTTGGTATATCAGTTTGAGGAAGTTTTCACCAAAACCAAAAGATCTCAACACCATGATCAGCAAGTCCTATTCCACCCAATCATAAGCCTTTGAAAGATCTAGTTTCAATAGAAACCCAGGGTTAAGAGAAACTTGAGTGGATTGAATAACCTCATGAACCTTCATAATCGAATTGAGGATCTACCTTCCAAGAACAAAACCTCTTTGCTGAGGAGAAATGATCTGCGGAAGAATAGCCATCAATCGGGAGGTAATGACTTTGGATAAAATTTTGTAAACGGAGTTACACATGCTAATCGGTCTAAAGGAATCCACCAAATCAGCACCAAGCTTCTTAGGGATCAGAACAATAAAAGTAGCATTAATCTCTTTTAACAAAGATTTGGCACCAAATAATTCTTTAACTGCAATACAAATGTCCATACCAATAATACACCAAAATTTATGAAAGAACAACATAGGGAACTCATCTAGACCCAGGGATTTATCACCTTCAAAAGAAAAGATGGCAGACTTAATTTCCTCCAAAGAAGGGATAGTAGTAAGAGCTTTGTTGGTGGCCTCATTAACAATGTCAGGAATGGAATCAAGAAGAGTGTCTTGGTTATCCAAATGAAGATTCAAATCTTTAGACAATAGAGAAGAGAAGAAATCAACCATAGCCTCAGAAATATCCTTATCATTAAATACCTCCCCCTCCTCCACTTTAAGTTTGGAGATCCTGTTAGAGGCTCTATGTTTGGAAGCAGACATATGAAAGAATCTAGTATTTTAGTCCTCCGCTTTAATCCAGATAGACCTCGATCTCTATCTCCAATAATCTTCCTCCTAGGAGATAATATTATGAGTCTTGGCAAGGATACACTCCTCCTTGTCCCTGAGCTCCTGGGTCATCCCTGAGTGTTGAATGGTATCCTGAACAATATCAAGGTCCCTTTACAACTGAATTTTGGATTTAAAAATGTCCCCAAAAGCATCTTTGCTCTAGGCCTTGACATTTTGTTTAACATTATCTAGATTAATGTTTATAAAAAACATTTGACTAATTAATGTATTGAATTAATTTAAGTGTTTGGAAATTTTGACTCCTTCCATCATCTTCAAATTATACATTTTTTTATGAAGAAAACCTTTTTTGAAGTGGAAACCATTTCATATGTATAGATAAAAAATAATTGAAGTGTATAATAAAAAAAAGAAATATTTTTGATAATTTAAAGAAAATCAAATATCACCCTTTTGCAGCTTTATCTATCAAAAATATTAATATTAAGAAAATTCAATATATATATATATATATATATATATATATATATATATATATATATATATATATATATATATATATATATATATATATATATATATATATATATATATATATATTAAGCAAAAGTGGTATAACCACCATATTTTATTAATCTGATTCAATAACTCCCCCATGGAAGAACCAGTAAGAAACCCCGAGATCATAGTTATATACATGCATATATCCGAGGATATATAAATACATAAGTATTACAAATTTCGAGCAATACAACGAAGACACCAGAGACATTGATTGGAATAAGTTCATCACGTTACAAATGCTCCACGAATGAGAGTCCAGTATGTTGAAGGACGTGGATGCCAGCAGGGCAGTTATTAATTTTCCCTGTCCACTGTACTTCTTTCTATCGCAGGCTTTCTCAATGCCTTGTCGCATGATCACAAGGCATCTCTCTCCTCGCTTGCGATCATGCGACCACACTCCTTTCCGCCACTTTGCATTAACTGCCCCAGCTACTGTCCATCTTCCACACCTACCATCAGCTGTGCCACGTGCCTTGTCACATGATCGCATGGCTTCATTGCCACCCATGCGACCTCTTTACTTGCCCAGCTTTTTGTGAGCCGCAACCACCAAATTAAATGCGACTACTTTTCTATATGCGAACTTGCGATAGTATTGTGTGGGGCTCTCTCCTTTCACCTTTTCACATGATCACATAACCCTTGTTTGGTTTATGTGATCATGCGACAATCTCAAATATTATGCGTTGCCTAAAGTTTTTGGCCAGGCTCTTTTCCTTATGTGATAACTGTGCAAATGTTCCAAAGTGCGTGGGTCCCCTCTATTGCTCTTGTCGCATGATCGCATGAGCATTATTTTCATCATGCGATCATGCGACCAGCCTGTTTTCATCTGCCAACTACTGTAATAAATGCAGTACATTTTATATTCCCTTTTCTCTGACGTTTCTTTCATTCAGATGTGATCCAGAGCATTTTTAACTTCTACAGTAATTTGAAATAATAATAAAAACTAGACCAAACAAAAGAAAACATACAATATATTTAAATAAAAAAATTGATGATAAAATAATTCAATGTTACCATGCAACCATTGAAAACAATTTAATCAATAATCATTATTCCAGCCAAGACCGAATTTGCATGGTATTGGTTGTACCATTTGGGAATTATCGATATCAATGGCGTAGACAAAGAGTACGTCATTTTATTCCCCAACAAACGTAGCGTAAGCAGAAAAATAGGGGAAAGAAAGGCGAGAAGACTGAACGATTTATATCAAGAAAAGCATACGTTATATTGATTAAAATTCTATCATATCGAAGCACATATTCTTGTTGTAATAGAGGATATATACAACCTTATTCAACTACATAAATATGTTAGCAACAAAACAAGATAAGACTGAATGATTGATATTATGGGGGAAGGCTTATTTAATTAGTTCATTAACAACGAGCGAAAGGAGGATTGGGATCCCAACAAAATCCATTGAAATCACCAACACAGACTATTGTTCCCTGGAAGCAGCATGCAAGGCAGTCAAAACAATCTTCATCTGATTTGCAGTCGCAGTTTACGTCGTAATAGAATGCTTGAGCTTCCACCACAATCATTGCAAACATAAACAGTACCATAAATTTCTTGCCAACATCTGATCGGTTTCCCATTTCTAATTTCTAATTGCATTCATCGGGGATTCACGGGCACAACAGGGCTTAAATTCATCAAGGAAAAATATATTAGAAAACAGAAATTTATAAAGCCATTAAGTCTAGTCTTGAAACGAGACTAAAGTATTGATTGTAGACCAAAAATCTAATTAGCTCATTAACAACAAGGGAAAGGAGGATTGGGATCGCAACAAAATCCATTGAAATCACCAACATAGACTATTGTTCCCTGGAAGCAGCATACAAGGTTGTTTTAAAACAATCTTCATCTGATTTGCAGTTGCAGTTTACGTCGTAATAGAATGCTTGTGCTTCCACCAAAATCATTGCAAACATAAACAATATGATGAATTTCTTACCAACATTTGATCTGTTTCCCATTTCTTATTTCTAATTGCATTCAATGGGGATTCATGAGCACAACAGGGCTTAAATTCATTAAGGAAAAATATATTAGAAAATAGAAATTTTTTAAGCCATTAAGTCTAGTCTTGAAACGAGACTAAATTATTGATTGTAGACCAAAAATCTAAGTGCAGCACTTTGGAATCATGAATTCTCCTTGCCACTACCCTCGAGGAAGTTATGTAAGAGCTTGCAATGATAATCACGGGAATTGACTATACCTTTAATTCAAAGCTACACTTCACCTACTAAATAGAGAGGCCTAGCTTGTAGATCTAAAATGCTTTAGTTTTTTAAGCTCTATGTATTCCGCAATTCAAAAGGTTGAAAGTCAGCAACTAAAGGCAAAAGAATCCCAAGAAATTTAACCATTTCTCCTTTAAAATCATATATATATATATATATATATAATCTAGTCAAGTTATAATAAATGACATTATTTATGTAGTTGTTTCTTATTTTTGTAATGAATAAATTCAATTTTTCAAGTAATAAATTTTTAAAAAGAGGCTTGTTCCTATGTGAGATTTATCATACAATCATTAGTCAGGCAACTATTGAATTTTTAGTAGGATATTGAAATGTGCAAGGAAAAGAAATCTATTTCACAAGACCTTTTAAAGTCTTATTGGCAAGAAGATAGCTTAATTTTTTTCAACGATCACATAAAAGAAGGAGGTTAGAGGGAAACCTTGGTAGATAGATTTCAAAACGCTCAAATCTATCCAAAATTTGTCATCAATAAAGGGAAGAGCAGGGTAGACAGAATTAGAGGGACTAAAACGATTAGGGAGACTAAGTCCTAGGACTTAGATGAATAGTGTGACTGGGTCTCACCATTTTGGGATCCACTAAAAGACGTTCTATAGTTATTTTGGCAATTGATCTATAACTAGATCCATGTATTTGCCACTAGTCACCTACACATAGAAGAGAGAGAAGATGTTGGGTTGAAAGGGGTTTTCCTAAGTCAAACCTTTGTTTAAGAATTGACCTTGAAATTGTAATGAATAGAAACTAATATGTGATATTATGTAGCAAAGGTTAGATCTAAGAATTGAAATGTCTTATATCTTGTTGTTTCAATTCTCTTTGACTTTGTTAAAACAAAATTCGATGCAATAATATGACTACTCAATACTTGGAAGGAAATGAACCTATGCATCCATGAAGGGCCTTGTTTAAGATTGCCACAATGTTAGATCTAAACAAGAATTTTGTGAATGCTTGAGCTCAAACTGAGGATGCAATTGTCTAATGTGATGTGTGTAGATACAAATGCAGAGGGGTAACTCTCTTTTAAACGTCTCACTAGAATTTTTGGTTTTTGAATTTTAGAGAAGGTTGGTGTGGGATTGAATTTACCACTCCTATAAGCTAGTTGTTTCATAGTTCAAATTTGGGCCTTGGTTGGTTGGACCCATTATCTACGATGACCTAGTCTTGGGACCAAGTTGCCCAAGGTGGCCTAATCCCCCCAATAAAGGTTGAAATTAGGACCTAGAGTCCACTATCTTTGAATGATGTCAAATTTTTAGCTGATGCAAATTAGAATAAATAGGATTGCATATGGGAGGTCATACATACTAAAATGAGGCCTAGGTGAGCAAGAAATTGTATTATGGATGCAATTTATGATGTTGTAGATCTATAGGGTGATAGAGATAGGGTTAAGAGGGAACTTAAAAAAGGAGTTGATAGATACAATTTGTAAATAGATATAAGTAGGAGGGACATAAATAGAGAGAAGGGTGATTACTATGTATGTATGTGTAGTGTATCTCATGTTTGCATTCTATTCCATGGTGATTTTGATCCAAGATATACTCTTATTTATTATTATGTGATTATCTGCATCATGAGATGCATTGATGACAATTCATTATTTTGGTTGCCATATCTTGGTTGTGATAGATGGATAGATTGTCTTGTTGTTTTAGTTTGATCATATCTGCATGATGATGCTAGTGATATGACATGATATCTTATGATGATATCTAGTGTTTTTTGCATTTGAGGCTATTGATTTTGCATCAAGATGATGTTATTGGACTTCAAGTGATTAGTGTGTCTTTTATGTTGTTGGGTATATCAGTTGGTGTACTTTTAGTGCTTTATGCTCAAAATAGTTGTAAAATGATTTATTTAAATTATTTAAATTTAAATGTAATATTAATTTAATGATATGATGTTTGCTACTATATTGCACAACTTCTATGCATTCCTCCCTTTGAGCCAGTACGAAGTGAGACAAAGTCATAGTCACTCATTCATGAGATCTATATGTTGTATCACTCTCCTTCACTGTTTGTTATCATGTATATTTATATGCCTCGACAATTTGTATCATGATCATATACACTTTATGTTTTCTTGTTTTAGTGAATAGGTACCAGACACATTATGCCTAAGTTGTGGGGTAGGAGTGTGTTTGTATCCCTAGTAGTGGCACAAGAGATAATAGCTTTGGCCTTTCATACTAAGCCAATGTCATCCCTATATGGATGACATATTTGATTGTTATGCTATACCCTCTTGTACATGTTGGTAAATCTATATTTATATTACATTTGTGCTCGGCCAGTGACTATCTACGCATTTAGAGTTCCAGTAGTTATCGTAGAAGGATTTAATTTTAAATGTTGATTTTTATTTAATCAAGAATTTTGATGTTATTTTTAATTATCGACTAGCTTTCCATAGTTGGATTTAGGTTATTGGAATTAATTATATTTAATTTGGGAAAAGGTCAAACAAATTATTTAAATATTTAAATAATCTATTTTGTAAGTTACTTTTGCAAAAGTGCTTTATATTTGGTGAGTTATTTTCACTCACTTTTTAATTTGTGCCTTTTGAGAAATTTGTTTGTTCTCCAAAATTTGCAATAGAGAATTCATATTTTTGCTTGTTGGGTGAAATCTATTAGGAAGAGCAGTTCACCAATATAACTGAGAGGGGGGGTGAATCAGTTGTATGCTAGTTTATTAAACTCTAAACTTTGAATAGTAGCAATATCAAATCAAATGAACACAATGAATGCCAACACAATAATAAAATATTTGTTGTCGAGGAAACCCTGTTAAAGGTAAAAGCCCGGTGGGAATTAACACCCACTAATGATGAACTGAGAGTATAGTATCCTTGTTAGAAGATCTAGCCCTGTTAGGAGCTGATTGAAACATTACAGTACATAGTCCTTATTAGAGGACAGGCCTTGTTAGGTGTCAAGAGAGAAGTGTAGGCTCAATGCCTAGGCTCACTTCCCAAACAAGGTTAAGTCCACCTTTAGAACTCATTGTTCGTAACATTGGTGTATATAAAGAAATACACAATCTTTTTGAAATGTCTGATAGCAACTATCTTTTCCTGATTAGTTCTAATGAAGTATACAGTTTATCCTCTACTCTACATCCAACAGACTCAAGCGCGCAGCTTCCGCAATCCTCTTTTACAACACATTCATTCTCTACCATATCTTTTCCAAAAGAAAAGATCTTACATGTATACCTTATTATATTCTATATGATCAGGTCAAATAATTAGGCTTTCCTAATATACAAATAATTACATAAATACTTGCTAAGATACACACGGTATCTAAAAAAAGTATACAACAATAACAATTCAACATCTAAGGACCAACATCCTTAAATTATGTTTTCCATCCATGATATATGCTACATCTCCTAAGTTGGCTTCCAAATAAATCTTCTCAAGAACGGATGCCACATTTGATGTCATCATGCTTTCCATACCTTGCGCATACCATAGAACATTCTGAACAGTGTCTTTTCTGTCATCCCTTAAGCTCACATACACTGAATCCTCATCTTCTATAAGATATAACCAAAACTCAGAGACTTACTCTGTCAGTTTCCATTGTCACTATCCAGTAACCAATCTTCACCAAATCTTATGTAACTCAGTCAATATGAAATATTATAGTATGTGATCTTAGATATAAGATCCAAACACCTTCCTGTATATACAACTGACTTCACACATTCTAAAACATCCTTATAGTATCCGTACACTGTAATAACCATCTTGTTCTCTTCTCAGAAACATATGTTGACATTAGTGACAAAACATGATTGACAACAATAGTAATTCCAGCATCACTCAATTTAGTGATTAAACATATTAAATGTATCCACAATCTCCCCAATTCATTAGCAATATCCAACAATCTCCCCCTTTGGCATTGATGGCAACATATGGGAAAACCCATCAACCCAAAAGTATTTTCTTAGTACCTTTACTTCATAGTCTCTTTCCCCAATGCATAGTCTCTTCCTTGTAGGATTTTCACATAGTCACTTACCCCCTTTGACAATAATGGAAAAAGGTGCCATAAGTCAACAAATATCTTCAACAATCACTCCCCCTGAGGAGTAGATCCCTACATCAAGTCTAGAATATGATAAGGCTCTCAAAACCTCTAGACTGATGCATCCCTGTATCAT